>UELX01001624.1:0-40956 GCA_900480035.1 Eupelmus urozonus | reverse complement strand
AATAAAAGTTTCAGATGAATGAGATATAATTTAAAAATTTCAATCGAATGCCATTTTTTGCTACGTTGCAATAATGATTTAAAAATTTGTATGGAGGTAGAGTATAACATTTGCTTATATCGTAATATATTTTTTTAATGGTCAAAAAACTATATAATTTGTACATGTCGATAAAGTAGGACTATCATACCCCATTGTTTATTTGGATTTGAGTCTTTCGATTTGTATCTTTGTCAGACTGTGAGTATTAAGTAAGATTTATATGATTTTACTTCTAAAATTATCACTGTGACTTCTGAAGTATATTAAACTAATGGTAAAGTTTCAGTTCTAAGACTTAAAATTATCCAAACTTCATTCTTGTCTAAGTATAATCATCATTGTTATAGAAACTCATAAATTATTAAAAATGGAATATTAGATACAAAAACGATTTTAATAACGATTATTTAAGTTAGCAATTTTCAAATTTAGGGTAAAAAATAATATATGAGGCGGTTATAGCCGCGAAAGAAAATTAAATTTAGTTTAAATCCCATACGCTGCTCTCTAGAAAGTAATTGGATTCCAGGGTAAGAATTGTAGATGATATAAAAATGGAAATAAAATTATAAACTAAAGTGTAATGTAATTAAACAATCTAATTACATCTTTATCTTTATTTAAATATATAAATTATTAACAATTTAAAAATGAATAGAAAATAAAATCATTAAAGATTACAAAGATACGATATTTTAACATTTTTTTTTTTAATTCGAAGTAGTATATTTTTTCACAATGTACTAAAGTCTCATTAATATTTAATAAAATTTCTCTTACCTGTGTGTTGAAAAAAGAACTTTTAAATTTACTCGTGTAATAAAAATTATTTATAAATCATTGCTGCCGCATAAATTCCACTTCAATGTTATTTTACACGCTATGCAATAGACTTTAGGTAATTAGAAAACATCAAAGCGCATAGGTTTTCCTGACTATTTACTGCTAAATATACATGAAGCTTAAACACACAAACATAGTATTTTAAATGGATTGTATTTTCCTTAACGTGTACTCACGGTTCTTCTATTTACTTAATGGCTTTAAATTATTCAATTGTTAATATTTTATTTAGTCAATGTTAAATTTATGCTCGTTATAACAGCAAATTTTTTTTAATTCATATTATTACATAGCTTAAAGTCGGTTTAAATTCGAAGAAATCAAACTCAGTCACATATTTTGGTATAATAGCATATTTTAAATTTTACACAAAAACTATATAAATATTTTTTCAGTAAAATCTAATATACACAAAAATCAAGATTTTCTACCATGAACAATAAATTGTAAATTTGCAAATATAAATGAAAGTATCTCTGTTATTCATTCACAAACCAAACTTCGAATCGTAATAAACTGAATTCCGACATCGAACCCAAAAACCACCTACCCCCCAAATAAAAACAAAAACTGCAAACGCCATTTTTTCCAACCAAGCAAGCACGCGCGGAAAAAGCTCCGAAGCAAAAAGGAAAGAAAGCAACATCCCTCGCGGCACGAAAATTCGATGCGCCCTCTCGGCAAAAAGATATTTATGGCGATACTTTTCATTCCACCTTTATACGCTTTTTATTTCCTCGTCCCTCCCTCCCCTCTACCTCGCCGCCCTCCCTTTCACTTTTCATCTCGCTCCTCATCTATATATCGGCGCTGCCGGCGCGCGGAGGGCGCCTGCGCTTGCGAGCTTTTGTCGTCTCACTCCCGCGCACCGAGCTTCAAAGTTCAGCGTCTGCAGTCAGCCCCCCTCCCCCTCTTACCGCTCGCGCGGCTTTGTTTCTTTGCGCGACTTTAGCTCGACGTGATTCTGCGAATAAGTCGCTTTTTTTCCGAGTTCCTTGGGTGCGGGTTTATTGTTTTTTGGTTGTTTGCTTCGTTTTTGTGTTTTCGGCTGCGTGCTCGATTATTAGCGCGGGAGTTGAATTGGTTTTCTTTGCGTTATTGGGTTTATTTTAAAATTGGAAAAGTTGGGTTTCGTAGTGAATTAGCTGAGTTGAAAATTTTATTGGAAAGTATAAAGTATCTGTTTAATGGAATATAGTATTATTTGACGTATTTATAATATTGGGTTTGAGCCACGAAGTGTATCCTTGAATTTAATTAGTTCTCATAATTGTAACATAATATAACAGCACAATGAATGTTTTATGCTCCATATAACGCTAAGCGCTAGAAGGTATTCATTATGACGCAAATATATAATCAATCAGTCAATCAATCTTGTCAAAACGTTCCCATTTTGAGTTGAACGCGTAAACGTATAATTGATCTTCCCTGATAATGTGTAATACGAATAATTAATTTAAGATAAAAATAATCAAAAATAAACTTTTTCCTCAATAATTATATATCCATTCAAAGACGCTTATATATTACAAAATTATTCTACAAATAATAATACACTACAGAACTAACAATCCTTTATCCTTAATTTACTAAACTCAAAATACACACGTCTCACCTAGCGTCAGATCATCAAATTTCCAACTCGTCTCTAGCGGCGAAAGCCATCTCTTCAGCGCCACTTGCGCATCGCTCGAAATCAAAATACTTTACGTTTCAGCGTACGTCCGTCCCCTTTGTCTCTCGCTCTGCTCTCCGCTTTTTCCCTCCTTTAAACGCGCTCTGCCGACGCTCCTCGAATCTTTTTCCCGTCTTTCTTTCTCTCTCCCTACCTTTATCTCGCTCGCGCCTGCTCTCGGGTATAATGCCCGCGCTGAATAACAATTCAGCCTTGCCAGGAAAGAAAAAAAGAAGAGGAAGTAGGCACAGGGCAGATTACACGCACGCACACACGAGCGAGCGCGCGCTCGGCAAAGGGACACATTTCTCGAGCCGCGCGCGAGAAGCAAATGGGATTCAATAAGGGAGTTTCTCTTGGTTTGAAGGGCTGGGAGGGAGTTGAGAAATACAAGATGGAGAATGGGATTGTCTTTTTATTCGGGGTTGTTTGGGATGAGACTTTTATTTTTTGTTGTTGTTTATTCGGCCTGTTGTTGATTATGTGTAGTGTGGGGTTTGAATGAAGGGAAATGTGGATGGGACTTTATTTTAAAGGATGCTTTTGCTTTTTGTTGGAATGCTATTTATAATACTAATTTTCGTCAAGAACTTTAATTCGAAAATGAATTGATGTAATTATATTTACATTTAGAATCGTTCATATAAAAAATGTTAATTTTATCCAAGCGAGAAACGATTCGTAATAGCAGAACTTTTAGTAGATTAGAAATACTTCGAATACATGTATTTTTCATTGAAATCACGTTACTCTATGCAAATTAACTTTTAACTGAATGCAGAAATTTATTTAACAAACTTAAATATTACATACTCCTGCATAGTACTTATAAATTTTATCTTATCAATCAATGACTAAGTTGCTAAACAGCTATACTCACAATTCAATTCAATTATTTACGCATAATATTATTTATGTATAACTATTTAACCATTTTCACTAACCAGCTAACCGCACCTAGGAACAAACGCATTACCACACCGATTGTTTACAGATAAGCAGCCCCGCAGAAATCACACTGTAACTTAGCTCGAAAAAAAAGTGCGCATCCTCCAGCAGCAAGCGTAACAAAATACTTATATATAAAGAAAAGCAATTAGCGGCGCACCGACGGGGCCCGTCTCGCTCGCTGCTTAATTTGAATATGCGTAACTTCTCCCTCTAGCTCTTTGTTTGCATAGTCAATTATTTCGCGATGAAAAAAAAATACGCGCTCTGGGAAAAGGAGAGCGAGAGAAATGACAGTGATTGATAAAAGTACAGCCGGTAAGTGAATAATAAAACGGGCGTGCTCGCGCGCAATGCAACCGTGAACTCCGGGCTAGCGCACACACACGCAGAGTAATTTGCGGCTTCGCCGGGCATTATATCCCCGCTCGCGCTGAATTTACCTCCGACGCGCCGCGCCACCCACAAAAATGTCTTATTGTGCCTCCGCGCGCGCGCGCGCGCTGCTATTAAAATTTTCATTCTATCTTGATGATTAAATCTTCGTGGCGCAATAAAGCTTTCGCGCCGGCTGCGCTCTGTTTATTGGACAATGCGTGGGATTAACTTGCGATAATGACGACGGTTTTGAGAATAGGGCGATTCGGTGTGGTAATGCTTGGGGTGTATGGTATTAGGGTTTTTTTTTTTTTTTGAAAAGTTGACAGTTGAGTCGTAAGATTGATCGAGTTAGTCCCCAACGCTTTCAGCTGTTTAATGACTTGCGCTTTTGAGTTATCTATTTGAAGAATGCGGGGAGTTTAAAACAATACTGAATTAATTACTCTTTCAGGACGAAAGCGGGGAGGCACTTCGTTATTTCTAAGAAGTGAAAATTCGGTCTAATAGAATTTTCTGAAAGTTTCTACAAGTTAGGAGGGCTTACATCTCTTGGGTTGTCGTAAATCAATGATATAACTTTTGGAATAAATATCTCGATACAAAGAATAAATTTCATCTGGATATATAGCTAATCAGACAGTAATTTAAGCTATTTGGCTCGACATCAAATTTGAAATAGTTGAACTATTAATCCTTGTTCAGAGTTTAAATCTAATACTCACTGACCAAGAAAAATGTTGAGAATAGTTCTGATACCACCCAAACGTAATCAGAGGATCTCCAATTCAATAAAACAACAATATGATACCAACCTCTCCATGTGTGTCCCTGCGGCCGTCCGGTGTGTTCTCCGGCAGGAAGTAGAGCCTCAGCGAGGCTAGGGGCGTGTTCGGTCCCCGACTGTCGATCCAAACCAGCTGGAGCTCGCCGATGCTCACGAGGTCGGCGTCGCTCCAGAGCTTCGTGAGGAAGAAACTGCCCAGGCGCAGGACCCGGCCATGACCGATGCGCACTGCCTTGTAGAACGTGTAGGGACCGTGACTGAAGCAGGCACCGCCCAATAGCTGCAATGAAATAAGGATTACGTGATTATTGGGACATTCTGATGAGTTGATGATTTATTGGTTGACGTAAGATAGGGGGACATTCGTATGTACTAGTGTATGATTAGCATTGGAAGGTGTCTGTTAAATCATAAACAAGTTGACGTTCTGCAATAGTGTATTTTTTATTAGAAAGAAAAACATACAAGTTTTTATCATATCAAAACTAATGCATGAGCATAGCAATTAAGGCTCTAACAATTCACTCATCCAAGTTGTTTTACTTTACATGATCGCACAACGTTTGAAGATGATCATTTATTCCTTGAGCAAAACAGCCTAGTCACTAATGATACGCTTGCAAAATATAATTAAAGTCTTTTTAATGCACCTTTACAGTGTTACATTTAAACATAGACACCGCAATTTGTCACGTAATAAAATCCGGTTATTATGCGATCAGCTCTGGTATGCGGTACTCGTACCGCAAACCAAATAGATATTTATAAGTTTATGAAGTTTAAAATTGTACTGATGAATGTGTTCATATACAAAACCTGTAGCACCGGAATGCAGAAAACAAAAATACTTTTTTAAGATTCTAAATCTACATTTATAGAGATTGTATATTTTATGGTTATAATCTATTTCTAAAAAGCAATAAACAACATTTCACTGGTAATTGGTAGCAAAACATTCAGTAATTACTCAAATATTAATAGAGCAGTAAAAATCGATGATTGAACCCACAAAATAAGTACACAATCCTTTAAAGTTTAGCAACTAGTTTCTCGAGTTTCTCTCGACTGCAGAGAGTTCGGGCTTTCTTCTTATCTCACGCTGTAAATCAAGCGATTTCCAATTCTTCCTGGGGAGCTACTGCAGCCTCACGCGATCCGACGAGAAACGATAATAGCTTTATTGCCTTATAAACGTTTTATTAAAAATAAAACTTGGCTCTATTTTCGTTAACAATATCTAACAAATAACGTTTTAATTTTAATTTCGTTTGGATATCTATGCAGGACTAGCTAATAGGATAGGTGTTAGATATGGTACAATTGACTTTCACCATTGTTCTTGCATATACTAGTAAAATACGATGTTTTGTGACTGTATCTCTAATTTAAATGTGCAACTTATTAAGGCAGGCTGTATGTTTCAATCTCTTATTCATACTTATATAATATTAGAAAACAACAAATGCAGGTATTATTAGATATTGCAAATGTCTATTATAAATTATTTTGATTTGCATTTTGAGGCAGATGCAATGGCTGTCACAGATGTAAATGATTCGTTATTGATGAAATGCAAATTCCTATCACAGTATTTTACAAAGTATTTGCATATTGGCTATAAAAAATAATGCAAATAAAATATTATAGCCCTTAAAATCGTGTACGTTAATGATTAATAAATTATTATTATAAAAATCAATTTGTTATTTTTTTAATATATATTCATAAAATTTAATTAAAAAATAGTATTATCAAACTTGACGTACAAAAATAAATTGTTTTTATCATTAATGTCGAATTCATGCAAAATAAATTTTAATTAAATTCTTAAATAGTATAAAATAATGAAATTCAAATATTATTCATTTTCTTTCTATTATTTATCAATCAATAAACCAAATGAATTTTACTAATCTGATTTCAATCACATTTCCTAAAATTTCAGGTCCACGAACTCAGCAGCACTACAAATCCGAAGAGACAAAACGGGGACTTACCCCGCAAACTTACAGAGCCAAGCAAAGAACTCAGAGCACTCGGCTGATCTTTAAAAGAAAGAGGGGGAAAAAGTCATAAGACGAAGCCGAAGAATTTACCTGTCGTACGAGGATCCCCAGAATTTACGAGGCAAGCGCTCCGAAACTCGAGAGCTTGCAAATCAATGCCAACTTCCGGAATTAATTTGTAGCCTGTCGGCGATTCTCGTTCGGCTCTCTCACTCCACCAAGGCATGCGGCTTTTGCTGGCTAAGCGCGCGCGTGTGTGTGCATGTATGTACAGAGCGCACGATTGATTGTTTGATTCGTTTAATTATGTCGCCCCAACAGTGCGCTCGAGCACTAATTATGAAATCGCCGCCTACGGGGCTCAGGTCGCGTAATCGTACGCGGTCAGAGGATGAATTTCCGATTGGTGCCGGCTGCTTGATAAACTTTTTATTTGTGCTTTTTTGCGGGTGGGTAGATTAAAGGAATAGTTTGGTAAGAAGGTTTTTAAAGAGTTGATTTTTTGAGTTTAGTGATTGATGCTTTTCGTTTGAAAGCTTGGATTTTACTCTTCGTTATCCGGCTGAATCAAAAGAATTTTTCTTTATTGGGATTTAAAGAAAGGTATTTTCTCTTGGAAAAGTTAATTAAGAGTGAAAAACATCATGAATTTCTGGTACGTATTTGTTGAGGGAAAAAATTTCATTAAGATCTAGAAGATAGTTGCTAAAAGTAATTGCGAACGGTTCGCACTGCAATTTAACCGGTTTTCCGTAAGTAAGTAAAATGTTAACTTTTTTAATTTTCTACAACATAAAGTTTTATTAGATTTAAATAAAAATTATTTTCTATGATTAACGTGGCATAGATATTAATTCGCAACAATAAAGAAAAATTTATCATCTTTTTAGAATTGTAAATCGCGTTTGTAGCGTAATATGTAACGCCAGGACTGGTTGACTCGCACAGTCTATTTATGTACATTCATAAAATTTGACGAAGTTTAGAAAGCTCATTAAACAGAAAAGTAATTTAAAAGTTTACGTGCAGGTCTCATGGGAAAGAGAAGTTTTCTACTACTTTTTGTTGGATCTGAACTGAATGCCTTTTTTAAAAATAGAGAAAAATAAAAACACTTCAAATTACAAATAACAATATTATTTTATTATAAAAGCGTGCAATCAATTTTCCACCTTAACAAAGAAATTTATTGACTACAAAATGATCGAAACGAAATCACGATAATTATTTCAAACATAATAGAACTATCATTCACCAATTTCAAAATCTAAAACCATTACCGCCCCCGAATCGAACTAAAAAAATATCAATATATCCACACTGAAGCAACAATGCAACAACCTGCCGATTACGCAACGTTCAAAAATCAAAAGCCGAAAGAGACAGAGAGACTGGCACAAAAGACTTTCCGTCTTCGTCATAATTACCGCTCCACTTTGGCAGCTTGCGTCTTGCGAAACGCCGATGGCACATTATACGACTCCGCGCGCTCTGCGCTCACAGTCCTATTACACACGTATAAGCGAACTTTATACGAGCAATAAAAAGAGAGGCATTGTGCGCGGTGATCACATAGCCTTCGCGCATAAACCGATCGCCATCTGCCGGGTAATGGCCGAGTTAGCGCGCGTCGGAGTCAGAAGGAGGAGCTGAGAGAGAGAGAGAGAGAAAGAGGAGCACGCTGGGAGCTGGATTCCGCGGCCTTTTAAGGCGGAGGCTCAGGCGTTCTCCTAATTTCGAAGATCTGTCAGTTTTTTTTTTTATTTGTTGCTGAGGATGATGTAATGTGGTTTATGGGGCTGATTAATTCAATTTTTTTGGTGCGTTTTTAAATGTGAGTTAAATATGTTGGGCCTCATTATGAAAACATTTTTCTAGTCTTGAACGAATGACTATCACTGTTTTTAATAATAAATTTTCCATAAATTACACATCACAATACACAGCAGATTCTTTAAAAAAAAGCATTATTTATCGTCAAACATTTAAAATATCCGAAGAAATTTCTCAAAGTACGACTCCCGCTGCTTTTTACATACACATACCCTCGGCGCGCATTTCCTTTACTCGTTCAGGTGCAGTTCCTTTTTAACGAGGTACTCGAGGCATACCTGCGCGCAGCCTTTCCCATTGTGCAAAGCCCAGCCGTGCATCTTCGTACGCGCGAACACGCACCGCGATCGCGATACATCCTTCTTGAGTTGCGCATACGGAATTAAAAGTGTCAACGGATTAAACGCTGATGCTTTGAATTATCGCGCCCTAACTTACCGACTTTGCAAGCGTAAGCGCCGCTGAGAGCCAGGAAATGGTAAATTGTATATCAAAACTTTGATTACCGACTGATAAATAAACGAATCAAAGGATCACGGCTAACCGAGAAAAAATATAGTAACTCGACATCCCAAAGACAGCTTTCCCAAAGCCTATCAGAAACACTCCATTCATATCCGTTTTAATTTGTATCCAACCGCTTTGCAGACGAACGAGCAGAAGCGAGAGAGGAGGAATAGCGAGCGTTACCCTCCTGTACACACGCGCGATTTACGCGCGTATACGCATGTAGCGATGTGTAGCATTCACGAGTGACGGGCATCAGTTTGCATTCTCCGCATTCGAAAGAGCACGAGCTCTCCCCGACAAATTTCGCAAGCGATAACGCCGAGAGCAGGACAAATTTGTTTTCCACGGGATTTAATAGATCTAAACGAAGTTGTGCGGCTTTTTTTACTTTGTGCGTATAAGGAAGATATTTCTGAAATGTTGTTAGGTTTATGGCTTAAGGGGTGTGATTAGGCGGAATAATGAACGCTTTGATCAATGTCGCTTCTTCCAGAGGACGAAAAGTTGGTTGATGAAAGATAGAGGATTTTGAATGGGTTAAGTGGAAGACAACGATATTAGTATAGTATTGACGTTGTTTCACTGCAGAAAGTATATTTAATGTCATTACCTTGATTAGCATTTGTATTGATTAGTTACGCACTACTAAATATTTGATGGGGCCAATTAATTTTCGTATTCAAATTTATCAGTTTACATTTTATATTTATGATTTGCAAATACGCTAAATTGGCAAATTTTTACTTAGCGCAAAAAATAAAATATTATTAAAAAGCCAGTTTATTTTTAGTATTGACGTTGCAAACGTTTTATTGCTCGAGCGCGTTTTCAGTACCGTATTACCAAAACAAACATATCATTCGTTTATTTTCCATAAATATAAATGAGAGAAAAGGTTACGGCAGATATATTAATAACTTCCAATACCCTGACATCGATTTACGAAGCGCGGGATTGGCTCGATTAAGTGAAAGGCAAGAGCACACGTGAAAATTGAAGTCTCGCTGTTACAAGCACAGCAAGCCTGTATAATCATATTAAAATATTCAAACCGACGTACCCGCTCTTTTCAACCAACAGAGCACAAACTTCAAAGTAACATGTATCAACCATCAAGTGCCCTCCATAACGGCGATTATAGTCCAACTTTTCAACAACAACCACGCTAAAGAAAAAAAGTACATCGTAGAAGAAAATTTATTCAAACGCTCGCCGAAAGAGCCTCTTTCTCTCACGGTCGCCGCGAGAAAGCCGACCTCTCGCGGTCAGCGCAATCAATTAATACGGCCGGCGTTATAATTCCTTCGCGTTGGAGTGCAGGGCATGCACGTACAGGCCGAGCTTTTACGAGGTTATACAACGCGAAAATAGACGCCGCGCAGGGGGGCAAGTTCAAGCACGCGATCGATCCTAAACTTAAGCATTTTTGGCTCTAGCTTATACAGCGGGGATAGATGGCTGGATTGAGGAATGGGGTATTTAGTTACGGGACTCGCGAGTGGATGTGGCTTTCTGCGCGCTGTGTGCGTGTGTTTGGAAAAGGGATTTTTAATTGATGAAGATAGGTTTTATTGGGGCTTGAAGATTGTTCGTGTTGATATTTATACGGGTAAGGTGAGAAGGTAGGAGATTGGAAAGTGCTGGTTGTGTACTGCTAACATATTAGGAGATTGGATAACGAGTATACAGAAGTTACACGAGTGAGATTTTGAAAACAGCTAATTTTAATTAAAATAAATTGATGATCGAAAGCTTTAAATAAATATGGTAACGAGTCGCGATGTTCAGAAACTCATTTAAATGCTTTTTCGAGGGAAAAATATATCGAATTGTCGTATTTTCAAAAAAATGATATTTCTTCACCGTTATTACAGAATAGTAGTAGCTAATTGGATTTCCACTGTACAGAGATGACTGCAAAAACTGGTTCAATTTCATCATGCTTACAATTATTTCACTATACACTCGACTACAACTAATAAATAAAAATCTGTCCACCTTCTTTCCCAACCCCAACTACCAATCAATCCGACTAAAATCCCAAATCTCTGAAAACTGTGTCAACCCCGTCCCTCTCAAGCCGCAATAAAACCATCCGCAAAGCACCGAACGCACTTGGTAAACTGAAATTTCCGGCACTGCAAATCGCTGGCGTTCAAAAACGACGCTAACGAGCGCTCGCTCTCGCGCCGCATCCACCCATCGAGCCATTAATTAATTTTCATCCGACGAGGACGCGGCGGCTCAAGCACTACGCGCGCGTGTACACACCGGCGTATCGAGCAAATAACTCGCGTACGAACCTCCCCCCTCCCCCTGGCTCTTTGCGGTGGGAAATCAATTAAACGCCGGTGCTGTAAGTAGCCGGCGCCGATCCTTTTGGAGGCTGCCGGAAATTTATACACGGGAACAAGTCGGAGACGTCCGTAAGGGATGCGAGAGCGGGCTTTTATTATTCATTTCAGCGGGCAGGTTTATAACGCGGGCAGAGCTTTATTGTATCGATTTTCCCGAGCGGATGCTGGCCGCTGCGGTGGCTCAGCGCGAGGATTTTGCGTATATAATACAATGCGGGCTGATGTGTGTGTGTACGTGGGATGTTTTGCTTTTATAGTCGATGAACGGCTACGTGTGTACGATGGGCGGAGAGGAGAGTTAGCTGGATGGAGTCGATAGGCAATGATGGGCTCGGTTTCGTTGCTTATTTACTTTTTTGGGGGTGAGTTGGTTGGTTTGTTTTTATTGTTAGTGAATTTATGAAATTAATGATTTAAGGTGTTAGAGTAGTTGGTGAAAGTGTTTCGTTATGAATAGTCAAGTATTAATGGCATTGCAAATGAGTATTGGTGGGTCAACTCTTTTCATTAGTTTTTTGTTGTTTGATTATGTTTGGTTCGCTGTTTGAAATACAATTATTTTAATTTCAACAATAAATTAATTATTTTTTTGAATAAATATAATTGAAATATAATCAGCTTGAGAAAATCTAACATCCAACTAAATACATTTTTATTTGTTTCAATAAAACAGCACTCTTTATTCTTTCTTTTTTAAACAGACTATAGACTGAGTAACAGGAATACGACTGCTTCTATGTCAAATCCGTCTACCGTTGAATATCATCTTCTTGTTGCTTTATTTACTGGGGCATCTGAAATTCGATGCATTTCTAAAGGTTTCAATGTTACTGTTCGTAGAATTATACATTTGCTCAAAATAATGAATGTTTAAAATAATTTATTTTTGAAATTATATAAATTATAATTTATATAAAAATAAGGTTATAAATGTAGCTTGATGTAAAATTATTACTTCCTGATGGTAATAAAAAGAAATAATGGTTTAATCATAATAGACAAGAAATACATTTAGTTCTACGGACTATCAGAAAAAAATTTGTATTTAAAATTATAAGATAAGAAAATTTTACATAAGCTTATAAAGAATTATTATTCACTTTTGTATGTACATAAATAATTTTACTTCTAATTTGAAAAAAAAAATCCTATACATAACAAAGTTAACCAAAAACATTAAACTCTGACAGGGTAATCAAAAACTCCGCACATAAACAATCTTTTCCAATATCCATCAATTTCAATTTCCCAAAGCCGAATCCCATTGCGTAACGCAACTATCAGCGTGCGTGTCAACTCGCGAAAAGTCCTGCAACTTGAACACTCTCGTCTACTATCTAACCATTTCTACAACGCAGAGTACATAATAGACAGTCAACTCCAAACATTTCTTCTCTCTATACCCCCACTCCCCGGCATTTCTCTTACCCTTTCCCCACTCCTGTCCTCTCTTCCTATCATTAATTCCCTTTTTTCTCTTCGCGCCTTAGGCTTCTCTCTCTCTCTCTCTCTCTCTTTCCCGTTCTCACACTCTCCGTCTTTGTTTTCTCCTCGTCGATGAGCGCGAGTTTCTTAGGGCCCGGTATTTATAGCGTTAATCTCGTTTTGCCGCCGTACAGCTGCATTCCCCGTCCGCAAAGCTGTCTCTCTTTCTCGCTCTTTTCCATTGATATCGAGAGCTGGCATCGCGATCGACTCTGTATTTTCACTTTTCGGTTCCGCGTTCGTAGATGCTTTTTGTACTCGTGGATTTAGGATTTTTTTGCGCCGGATGTCGAGAGACTTTTGGAAATGGTTGCGTGAAAGTTTTTAAACTTTTTTACACGCTTTAGTTTTCTCGCTCCGATTGTGATATTTTCGGTTTGATTTCTACTTAAACTTTCTAATTGCAATGGGTTGTGAGTGGTCAATTTGACTTTAAAAGACACTCGGAAATATTCCCTATAAAATGAAATTTTTATAAACTAATAAAAGTAACGTAGCGATTGGATTGTTGTCAAAACAATTTAACGCTTAAATATTTATCACTTTCACAAAACACACACACATCCTTTCTAAATCGAGCCATTTTCATTCTCTCACAGCTTTAGAAAGCTAAATAAGAATTTCACGAAGAGACATTACTTTTTACCATCGGCGCACGAGTACCGATATTCAAAATAATCGAAATAGCCAGACAATTAAAGGAACTACCGCGCCCTACACGCCATTTTAAAAGCCCAATCACGTTTCTAATTTAGCCCCGACTTAATTTCCCATCGATCGCGCCGGCAATCAATAAGACACGTTCTCCTTATTATTTCAATTTCCCGCACGGCGCCCCGAGAGAAAGAGAAAGCATCACCGAGTAATAGAAAACCACACGGGCCGTGCGCGCACGCATTGGCCTCTCCGAAAGGGGGGAAAAGTCGAGAGAGGTAAAGAACCAGCTAGACGAGGACGCCGATATACACTATTGTATGGAGCTGTGAGCGTGTGTGCGCATGCAATGAGAAGAGAGAGGGAACCAATGGCCCGCATTATATATGCCGTCGTCTCGTTCTTTGTCTGTGCGGTGTGGAGAGAGGGATGGTTTTTTCGTTTGCCGGGTTTTTTTTTTGGCGATGATGGGTGCTGGTTTTCTCGGATTTCGTAGGCCGAAATTTTTTTTTTTTTTTTTTTTTGGGTGCTGAAATCGAGTGTCGTCCCCTGTGGGTGGATGATCTCGCTTTGTGTCGGTTAGTTTTTTGAGGGGTATTAGTAAGCGACGTATGGAGATGAGTTATTGATTGAAGTTATTGAAATTTTTTTTCGGAGTTTGTGATACCTTTTGTATATTTTTTTGTTTGATTCTATTGAACGATTGAGTATATCAGTAAATTTAAATAAAAATATTTTTTCTGTGTAGCTATTTTTTTTATTTGACTTATCAAGGCGTTATGTTTTTATCAAAAATGAATTTTTCGTTATTCAATACAAGATTCATGCAACTATTCAAAATTAGAAATACAATATTTTTTCCACTGTCGAATTCCATGTAACCAAAAAGGAATCGTTTATTCTACACTAACATGCGCAATAAAGCTACAACGCTGAAAAAATTCAATAAAATTTTACAACAAGCATCGTCATGTTGATTCTTTTTGAATTCCTTTTCATTTTTACAATGAAATAATTGAAGCGCCCATTTCTAAATCCATTAGTCGCAAAAAAATTCTTTTTTCTATTTTTGTATTTTTGCAGCAAAACCACTCAATTCGCCAAGCGATTGGTACAAAAAAAAAACACAAGCTTTCAATAGAAAAATTTTACACCAAATTTTTCGCGTGATTTTCCAGCTCCCCCAAGCTCATAAAACTCAAAGAATGCACCTCCATCCTCCGTCACTCTCACGCGATCTTTCTCTTCCATCGATCCTCTCTCTCCCCCTTTGGCTTCGTATTTTTCGCGTTCTCCTCTCTTTTTATCGCTTGTTCCGCACACTCACACAGCCAAACCAGCTTCTCTCGCTCAGCACGCGCGACTAAAGAGCGCTCCACAACGCGATTCTCATTCAAATCGCTAGACTGAAAAACGCCCTTAACTCGCCTTAGCGTGCATAGGGCGAAAAACAGGTGTATTTTGCAAAAATGTTGGCCTTTTCTTCTTTTTTTTTAGAATGTGGTGAAAAAAGCGCGTTTGTTGACACGCTATGCGCTTTAACGACTCATTCAAATTTGCTTGTACTTTTCTTTTTGATGGAGAGAACGGCAGCTCTCTGTATCTTTGAGATGCAAATTTTTTAATTAATTTTTTCCGTAGCCGTGGCTTCTTTATTTCGCCATTTCGACGATGAATGAATGGTAAGGTTAAATATTATTCAAATCTAGTTTTTCATAAAAATGAAATCAGCATCTGCGAGCTAATAAAATATCTTTTTACGGGTAATGGAAATTTTATTATGATAAACAGAGTCTTTCTGCGTAAAGGATTTTTTTAATTTTACGTAATACACAATTTTTATTAGAGTGTATGAATAAAGACAAAAAACAGACATGATGTATATTTCTTTTACATTTTTTCGTATCATGACCAAAAATAAATAACAAAAACAAAGGTTGTTATGTCAAATTTTTCATAACTACAAATTTAAGATATTACACGAAATTGTTATCGTTCCTATTTCTATATCGCGACGTTATCCACTGAAACTTTTTAACAAAGCCCCTCATAAAATGTGCGCTAGAACATATACTCTTATAAAACTTTAACCGACTTTAACTCTGTACGCGATATTTCGATAAGAAAAGAAACCAATGATAAAGAGCAGAAATATACGTTTAAACCTCGACGTTTATCAAATAATAAAGTTCATAGTAATAATTTTTAATACATTCAAGTTGTCAAAATATTTTAAATTGTAGCTAAATTTCTACGTGAAAATTTATATAAAAACACGGTAACTGTTCAAAGTACATTTTTCAGTTAATTTATCTAAGTGTTTTTTTTTACATTCTTTATTTTTATTGCTATTACAGGTCACGAAACTCTCTTATAAAGTATCATCAACTTTTAAAAAGTTTTCAAAAAAGAAATTGCGGACATTTTTAAAACTTTTTCATATTATAAATGATGTATGTGCTTCCGGAACATTTCCGGAAGTTTCATCGACTCTAGCGAACTGTAACTTATACTATATCTGCGATCATTCATATGGATACACTGAAAATCCAATAATAAATATTCAAGAAATAAATAATTTATAGAGCTTAAGTTTATATCGTAGTTTTGTAAATCCATAAAACAGATCACATCTTAGTACTAAAAATCCATATCAAATGCTCCTCGAAATAAAAGAAAACTAGCCAGAGAAACAAGCCATGAGCAGTACCCAAAGAAAATGAAAAGCAACCCAAGAAATCTTTCAATTCGTTCCAAATCGCTCTCCTATTGATCAGCCGAAATTCGAAAAAACACCGTCACGAAAATAAAAAACCAATAAGAGAAAGGAAAATCAGGAGGGAAAATAGTGTCATGTGCAAGAAAAGTGACTTATATGGATAACGCGTGGGGGCGCTTCGATCGGCGCCACACGCCAACTTTTAATCCGATTTCATATTTTATGCCACCAGCTCCTCGAGAAGGTACCTGTATATATGAGCTCGGGCGAGCCCCGGAAAGAGACTATACAAAGGAGGGGGGAAAAGCTGCACGAAACACAACAAGAGAGAGAGAACAAGGCGAGAGGCCGGTCAGGGTGAGCAGAAGTTTAAAAGAGTCAGCGTTAAAAGGACCAAAGTACGCGGGGAAGTGGGAACAAATTATCGGAGTTTTGTTGATGATTTATGTCTTTGCGGGATGAACTTTTTGAAATTCTTGAGGGGATCAGTTTTGGTTCTATAGGTTTGTTGAGGGATTGTTGGTATATTATGGATAAATTTAGTTTGAATTAGTTTCTTTGTTTTGAAAAATGTAGTTTTTTTATTGTTCTTATTATGAATTATGAACAAAAAGTTATTTTCTTTTTAAAACTATATTATGCATCAGAACAATTTTTACAATTTATCTCATTTATCAAACGCATAATTAATTCTATATAATATAAGTAATCACGAATGTCAATGTGCAATTATTAATGTTAATTATCCTACAATAATGCTCACAAAGCTCTCATTATCGTTATTATTATCAATACAAACATTACCATTCTGCAAAGATATTAATTCATTAAAATTATCACAATTAAAATAACGCAATATAAAGCAGATTAAATGACGCACAAAGCACAAAAGCCCTAGAAAAATATAATTAAAATCACAGCTCAACGAAGAGAAAGCAAAAATGAAAAAAGCCCGCTAGTTAATCGACGACTCAATGAACGATAAACACACGGCTGCAGCGGCGTTTACAAAAAAAAAAAAAAAAAAAAGAACCACGGCACAGTGCAATTTAAAGACCGACAAAATTACCGTGACAACGGCGTAAAAGTTCCCGATAAATCACGTCAATTTCGAACGCTCGCTCGCAGGGCTGTCACGGTAATTTTTACACCGAACTTGATAAATGTTCCCGGAGCTCGCTGCCGCCGTCGTTTTTATATCAAAAATTCTCTACGCGCGCTCGCGCGCACAAAAGAAGCAGGAGAGCGATCTTTCAACGAGCGCGAGGACGAGCGACAAAAGTAGCCGTATACCCCCTTAAATCCTAGTGTTTCCCTTTTCATTTTCACACAATGACAGCGCAGCGCGAGCGTCAGCGCATGCGCGAGCTTGCGTATATACGTATACACGTGCTTTATTTATGCGATAGCTTAGCTCGCGGTTTGGCTGGCACCTTCGCGCGCTCGGATGCTGTGATATACGGACGATCGCTGCCCTGTGTAAGCGCGACTGATGGGGGAGATCCGAGAGTGTGCGAGAGAGAGAGACGCACTAGTAAGCCGTAAGTGCGTTCATTTGTTAGCCAGATGAAGCGGCCGAATCGGGGTCATCGGCATTGAGAGAGATTTTACGAGCGGAATGACCCTATAAAGAGTTTACTAGTTTCGGCCGCGTATTCGATGCTTTGGCGATCTTTCGATAGTTTTACACGTTTTTAGGTATGGCAGCGATTGTTTTGCATTTTTTTTATGATCGCGGCTTCGCGTTTTACAAGCCTTTTTGCAGCCGTTATACTTACATATTTTTTATATATCGAAAAAAATGAAACGCGTTTCCATTTTACACCAATTTCATCAGACTCGTAAAAATAGTACACACATCTTCCCAAATCGATCCTTATCGTGCAAAAAAAGCTCACACGTAATTATCGACACTTAATCAACTCTAAAGAAATCCCCCTAACCCTCGTTCAATTAGCATCACATCTCAAATTAAAAAAGCCTCCAGCCCCGGCGTCGTTAATTCAACGAAAAGTTTTTCCCACACTCTCGGCTCTCTCCTCCGCTTCATCTGCCGCGCTCGTCCAGGTCGAGCGCCGCGAGAAAACAGCGCGAACCCAAAGAAAGAAAGAAGAGAAGCTAGCTAGACAGAGAGAGAGAGGCAAGAGCCTTACCTTATATACACCGGGGCGCGCACGCGGAAATGCGTGCGTATGAAGCTTCGTTATAAAACGTCGCGCGGGATGATGTACAATCGCGGGGATTGATATTTTTAGCTATAGGCGCTCACGGCATTATTCATGCATTATTCGCGCGAGGACTGCTTCAATGTAATCCGCTGTATTTATGGTTTGTCGGGTCGAGGAAAAAAGGAGTTACGCCGATGGGGGTCTAAATATGATAAGCTCTTGCCTGATCTTCTGCTTGATCTTAGTTTGAAGGATAATGTAAACAACGGCGATGCTAGCATCGGGGTAAGTAATTCATGAAATTGTCGTTGGAGTAATCATTTAATAATACATGTAGGGAGTTTGCCAAGAGAGACAAGAGGCTCGCGAAATTTCCGAGAAACTTGCTACTTTTAATTTTTCGAATCCGCCTGCCGCGCGCTCGCGGGGGCCGCTACCGTCTCCTGAGCGGCTCTCTGAATTATTCATCGTACGAATAAAGCTGAAGTAGATTTAACGTGCGCACAAGTGAATTCGCTCGCCGAGAGCGCAATATTAGGATGTAAATAATTCTTGAACAATTTATAACCTACATTTTGTCGTGGCGAACTTTTGTTTGCTCTGTGTTTCTTTTTTTGAAAATTTTTTTAAAATGTAGCGTTACGATTTTTGGAAAAATATCAGTGGCGCAGTGTATAAATTTATGTTTGTTCGGTGTTACACGGGGCCCGGAAATACTTTCAAAAGTTTAATCTAAATATTTCGTTTACAATTATGCTAATGAAAATTCCTTTGTAATTTCCATTTTACCAAGCGCGCTCTCGCCGCGCATTTTCGCATTTAAAATCAACAACACTACGACTGCAATTCTGATTTACATACTAATACATATAAACACTCGTGCGCTTATGAAGGCATCCGTCGTGTGTGCTTACATGTATACGGCTTGTGTGTGCCGGCTTGCTTTTAAGTTAAATTGAATGTTGTTTGTCTTTGTTAGATGCGGAAAACATGTGTACATTTAAGCATATTTTTTTCGTTCCAGTTTTTTTCAGTAATAAAGTTTCAGTGCTAGCTGTTTCGAGTGTACGAAAATAATTTGATTGTTGATTGTAAAGTCAAAGAAGAAGGCTGATTAATTCCATCGTGCTTTTGTAAATTTTTAATCTGTTTGTTTTGAATAAGAGACTTTGTTACTATTTATAGTTTTAATTTTCTACCGGAATTCGTTTTTATCTTATTGTTAATTTTATTAAAATAAATGTTCTAAATATTAGTTATTTAGAGCAGGATACAGCAATTAATATTTAATTATAAATTGTTTGAAATTACTTGAAACAAAACGTATTTGACGCCGCAAAAACAAGTTCACCGCAAATTCCGAAACAAACGTTCATTTGATTGACATAAATTTCTTTTTTCGCTGAATACATAATTCATACTCTTTCCTATGCAGTGGAAATTGGACGCACGCATAACTATCTATTCACATAACTACTTAATAAATGTGCAATCACTGTACATTCACTTAAAAAAAAAAAAAAAAATTACCACCCAGCTAAAAAACCAGTCCGACCAACCAAAAACATTCCACCCAAAAATCCACAACTATATTCGGAATGCACCTCGACAGCAGCACCCGACAAACTACAACCTTAACGTCCCGGGCCTGCCATTTAAAGATTTCATTTAGGCCAGCCCGTGCTCTCCTAGTCCCCCGACTATACAACGTACAAACTGCGCAAAGGCGTCTTACAGGTCGTCCAACTTTTTCTTCCCCCGGTAGTTTCTTCCCTCTTTGGTTTTCTCAGCCGAGCGGACAAAAAAGGCCGCTGCTCTCCTCTCCGCTCGCCAGGTTATTATTATCGGGGGGAGGCGGCCGACGCGCGGAGGTCATTATCGTTATTATTCGCGTGCTCGCGCGGCTTTTGTTACTAGACAGCGCCAAGTTTATTGCCAATAAAGAGGCTCGGGTTGTACGCGCCGCGAGAACTGCATGTAAGACGGATGCAAGTTTGATAAGCTCTGCGAGAGGCTCTGGGATATAGGAGAGTCCGATTTCACCTGGACGGGACAGGGCTGCTGATTTGTTGTATAGAGAGTAATTTGTTTGATTGGCGTTGTCGATGAGCTTTTGGTATTGTTTTATTTTCGTAATTGTTATCGTTTGATGAAATATTTCGTGTTTTGCTGAGACCATTGTTTATGAATATTTGATGAGGTAAAACGGTTTAGAAGTGATTTACGTAAATGGAAATGATAAAGAAACAAAAAATTAAACCTATAAAAAATTTGTGAATGATGGGTGTTTTGTTAGTTAATTGTCAGGAGTAGAAGAGAAAGCTGGTATATTAGAAGATTGAAGGGTAAGTTGCAAAGAATATTAAATGCAGTCTGCTAAACTGTAATTGATGTTAAGGCAATAATTACAACAGATGATTTGCTACTTAACAAATAAGTGAAAATAAACGAAGATTGATGATGCAAAAAGCTTAGCGAGCGCCTTGAGAAATTGTTATTGCACCTACTTATATATTTTACTTATTGTTGTGAGCAATAGTTTTCAAATGAAACATGGAGTTGTACATTGTAATTGCAGGTACTAAGAAAAGGATTTAGGAGGTAACTTGATTCAAATAGAACAAGAGAGATATATAGTAATGGGCCGAAACAAGATAAGGCATCTTAAATTGTCGAGTCAGTTGTAAGTGTTGATGATAACCCAAAACAAGTCAGACATAAAAAAATAGCAAAGAAAGCATGCAAAATTAATAATCAGATGAGATAATAGTTGGTGGTATACGCAAACAAAAAATAGATTATTGTAAGAAATGAATATTTATTTATTTTTTTTTTTTTTTGAAAAAGTAATTGAATTTTTTCTACATATTTTTTATCACACTTTTGCTTAGTGCGTTTTTAAACTCATTTATATCTTTTGATATGATTTTTTCACAAAAACAAAAAAAATATTAACTGAAAAATTATGTTATCATGATTAACATTGCTGCAAAGATCAACAAAATGACTTGCAAAAATCAACAAAGGAATGTTTAAGTGTTTCTGTCGTTCAAATAAACAACTTATATATTTTATTACAAAACATTACAATTGATTAAATAACAATAAATTTGTCACCATTTACTATTTAAGAAAAATTGAAAACAAACTCCTTTTACAGTCTATATCGTTTAATTAACGCGTCCGATAAACTGCTGGAGTGGACGACCGATAAAAATATCAAGCTCCACTCGAAGCAATTAAAAAAATATACACGGCACAAAAAACCTTCAAGAAATTTTGTACAAGCGTCGAGCTAGCAAAAAACTTCTGGCTTACCCGGGACAAACAGCATTCTAAAAGAGCGGAGCGCGCGAAATGGAAGTCAATGATTTGTTGGGACCACGACAACTGCAATCCATTATTGAAAAACTCGTTCAGTCCTGGCGAAAGTTGAATTTAGTTTAGGTAGATGTAAAATTGCATTTTTAATCATTTTTCTGAGGGAATTCACTGAAATAGAAAAATATTTTTGATGCTTACATATTAAGTAATAAAACCTGATGGCTTAGTTTTAATGCGAGGGTAAATTTAACTGACCAATTTTTAAACAAACATTAGTCAAACGTTAATTATTTTGAATTGTACTTTAAGACTACGCTTTTTTAATCTATTTTAAAATAAAGTTATAATTTATCTTCAAAAAATGTATTACGTCATATCATGACTCAATGGAATTACCAAAATTTTTTATGATTGAATTTTATGTTATATTTTTAAAGAACCTACGATAAAGTATATAAGTTTACTCAAATATTTCTAGTAACTGAATTGCTAAAATCCGTACAAGAAAACAATACTAGATTTTACAAACGAAAAAGAGATTTTCGTGAAAAAAAAATTGTTGGTCACGAACATGCGGTTTTATGTAAAAGGTGTGTAAATTTTAGCGTTTATATGTGCAGTAAAAGCTTTTATTTCAAATATCCCATCTTTCTTCTGATGTACCAATTTAAATAACAGCCTGCAGAGTACATGTTTGAATACGTCTATAGCGTACAGTGTATTGATTTTTGCTCAAAATAAACACATAGTGCATTTGTTTTAGGTAGATAAAATGAAGTGTCTGAATTTTAATAAAATATCTCTTTTAAAAGTTGTTTTTAAATTTTTTTATCCTTTCAAAAAACTAGGAGTAGGCGAGTAAAAAATCAAAATTACTATACCTTTCAGAAAAAATTTGTTTCAAATGAAATTGAATGAAGTATTAAACTTTTAATACATGCAAATATTAATTGACATTTTTATTAAAAAAAGTCAAGAAATAAAGCTCAAAATAATTTCATTGTTTGACAAAACTTATCTTTTACAAATCGAGAATTTTTTGAAGAAAAAACTATAATGTTAATAAATTATATTTTAGAAGCAATGTTATTGATTTCTGCTCATTCTTGTTGATAAAATAAAGAATTGATAGTTATACTAGCACCTAAAAAATATTTTGTTTTTATCGAACTTATTTTTCAATTATTTTAGTTAAAAAAATATAGATATAAAGCTTTTATTGTCAAATTATAATAAAAGCATTATTACTTATTCTATATTTTTTATTTTTATATCTTTTCAATTGAGGCCATTTCATTCTGTTGTTATACATAGCGATATTAAATTTCAAAATTTTGGAAACAAAAAATATTTCAAAAAGAATGAACTTAATATCCTATAGTTCGTAGTAGATCAATAAATTCATTTTCAAATAAAAAATTTCATACCGAGTATTTTCTATTCTCTGTCGAGCATCGGTTTGCATTTTGCATTTTTTTATTTCGTCTAACATTTCCGAGGTTAATTTCCCTTCAGAGGTTATTTTTACATATGCATTATATACCGTTTTTTAAGTCGCGCCACTGAGCTTGCGATTTTTCGATTTATTTGAACATGTTTACTCGGCGATTTTTATAAAGTGAATTTTAAATTTCGCGTTCGGCACAAAAAGCACGCTCGCGTGCGGTTTATGTGTTCGTGTGGCTCGTGAATCGCTAACGCCCGTAATTGAAAGCACTGCGCAAGTTTTTTTTGCGTTCTTCCATATTTTTATTTCAAGTTTGCATGTAGAACGCGTGGGGACAATATTGGCACTTTTTAGGCTCTCTCTTCTGTCTTTCTCCAGCAAAATATAAAAAGCTCGGGCATGTTAAAAGTTTTTAGGTAAGTGATAGATACGCGGACAGAGGCAATACTTTTACGCTGCTTTCGAAACATTTTTATACTACCGGTTTTATAAAGTTTGCACACAAAAAGGATTGGGGAGAGGGTCGGCTGAACAAAATGCAAGTTTTGCTGAAGCCACGGCAATGGAATGTATGCGTGCAAATGTAAAACTGGAGCAATGCAACAAAGTAGACACAGCATTTTGATTTATATGGTAATTTAGAATATTGTTTAAATTTTTGATAGATTAAACATGGAAAGTTTTGTTAATTACAACAACTTTTGGATGGAGTTATTGTACATTATTATGATGAATTTTCGTTTAACTACTGCCTTTTAATTGGTGCAAAGCTGACATCATCCATATTTATGAAGTCAATCCGTCTACTTAGCCTACTTATTTAAAAATATACTTCCTCTCTTTTAATTCAGTGCGATAGAAATATATTGACAAGTACACTTTGTTTCATATAAAATTACTAAAAGGGTTTATAAATTTTATTTATCATTAAGTGCATAATAATTAATAAAAGAAATATATATATAAAGTGTTTACAAAAACAAAACAATTTAGTATTTTTAAGAGAATTAGAGAATGACACACTATTAAAAAATAAAATAAAAGCAAAATGAACAACAAATCCTTGTACAGTCATAGGAGTTCATAAATAACCTAAAATTAGGTTATAGATCAATATCTAATTAATTTAATGGACCGATTGATAATCATGTCGCGAATTCAAGTAAGAAAAATCTCATTAGTTAATCACATTAGTGCATTAACTTTATAAGCTTTCGTTTTTGGAAGTTTTTTGTTTTATCATTTTTATTCACATTATTAAACAATCAAATAATAAAATAATTTATCATATAATAAAAATAAGTGACCCAGTATTACTTTACGATTAAAAATAAATATAGTTTGCTAATGAAATTTACGTAATCTCAAAGTATGTAGTATTTTTTACGACTATTTTATTCAGGTTCATTAGCACTTTTAAAGTCAAATAATAAAATTAATAATTCTTCTATATTTATGAAACATAAATCTTCTAGTTTTATTTCATACATTCATTAACAAGAATAAAAAGAAAAAAATTTTATCATTTATTGATGAAAATATTTCTTTTACCAATTTAACATTTTTTAGTAAACATTTTCTTTGAAATTATTAAAAAATGTCGTTTTATCCAGTACACAAAAGAATAAACAAAGACTTTAATTCAGAATCAATTTATCAACATTTTAAACGTTAGTTGACTAATTTTAAAATCTTTTGTTTATTTTGATTATTTGCTTTAGTATTCATATGCGAAAAATTGGCAACGAAGCGTTATTTTTCAGAAGGAACTTTTGGAATTAACTAAATAAATACTCCTCAGTGTGCTTCCAACAAAAATAATAAATTTGTTTCCATTCGAAAAATGTTCTTTCGCTAGGCGAAAAAAATTTTATATATTTATCCTTTCTAATAATACATATTTTCTTGGCAGCCCGCACGGAAACGCTCATTAAATTCGACGCGAGCGTTCACTCCGCCTCTACGAAATTGCGCTTATATTGCACTTCTAGCCAATAAACATCACAATTAACGCGGCGCTCTAGCATTTCCTTATTCA
This sequence comes from Eupelmus urozonus, assembly GCA_900480035.1. Taxonomy (NCBI): domain Eukaryota; kingdom Metazoa; phylum Arthropoda; class Insecta; order Hymenoptera; family Eupelmidae; genus Eupelmus; species Eupelmus urozonus. The sequence goes on along the minus strand of UELX01001624.1, from coordinate 15,739 downwards.
GCATCAAATGGGCAAGAAAAATAGGAAAACTTATTCATTCACCGGTTGTAGAAGCGACCGGCATAAATAAAGTAAAAGTCCGAATGACATTGTTCCTTCCTTTAACGCACGCGTTTGCGTTTGATTTATGTATAATCGTTCGTTATTCCCTGCCTTCTCTTTCTCTTCTGTTCCCCTTCCCTGTCTCTCTTTCTCTCTCCCTCCTCTATGCTCGCAGTCGTTCCTGTATGCATGTATATGTGTGTGATGCGAGTTCGAGATTAATCTCGTTCCGTGACCCTCTTCTTCTCTTCTCTTTTCCTTTTTTCTTCTTCCCTCTCTTCTTTTTCTCATTCTCCTTTTTTGCTATTTTTTTGCTGCTACTCCCGCGCTATCTGCTTGCTGCGCATTATCAAAATTGCAGATTTTGCTTACATATCTGGTTTTTTAAATCTCTCGAAAGGATTTTAAAAAGGAACTTTTAAAGAGATTTTACGGCTAGTTTCTTAATAACCGAGAGTGTTTTGAAAGCAATGTTAAATAATATTTTATAGACTGTTAATTACGTTTATTTTCTGTTTTTAATGTATTTGAGATTTCTTTGGAAGTCTATAATTGCTAATTGACTTCAGCATCAAATAGTAATCTTCTTACTGCTCTTTTATTTCTTTTTACCTTTTGCTACACTAATTAAGTTTAAAAAAAATTAAATTTTTAAAATTAGTAAATACAAATCTAATATGTAATAAAAATTTGTATTTTGTAATTCAACATAACTGTTCTTAATAGTATAAAACGATGATACTGCGATGAAAATTAAAAACCATAATCTTTCTAACAAATTTGATTTATTGCACATACTTTTCTACTTTTATTACATTTACATACAGCATTTCATTATTTAACTGCAACTACTTCAAAATTCCACCTAGAATTTAGCATAATGATCAATATGCAAGAAAACTGTACATTGTATTCTCAACACGCAAGGACCTCGAATCGAAACAATGAAATTCACGCTAAACAAATTTTCAACAAACTTCAATTAATCAATTAAACTAAATAATTTCCCCTTCTCTCTCTCTCTCTCTCTCTTTTACTTCGTTCCCTTTTCTTCCACTACGGAGTCTTGGAGTGAGAGAGAAAGAGAGCCCGGTCGAGAGCTCAATTCAACGAGGGCGACGTGTTCCGCCGGCTCTGAAGGATTTTCAAAGGCCCTTCTCACGGAAAAAGCTCTTTTTCCGTAGTTTCTCGGGCCCTCGCTTTCTTCTTTCTTCTTTCGCACTGCGCTCTGCGATTTTGTCCGATTTTACTTTGAAGAAGTATTGCAAAATTGTAATGTCTTTCTAAGATTTTATGATCATGGTTGCTTTTTGCCCTTTTCCACTTTATTTTTTATTAATGTTTATAGGAGGAAAGAAGGGGAAAATCGATATAGTTCGATGAACTTTTTTTATTGTTATTTTGCTTTTTTTTCTTCAGTGACCTAGTTTGACTTAGAAGTTTTTTAAAAATACTTTTTTACAGATTTTTGAAGATAACAAAAATATTTCAATTTTTTGTTTAAATAGAATTGATTTTTGCTTTTTACAAATACTTTTTAAAAATAATTCATTTTAATAATATTAAATAAAGAGAAAATGAATTACGTAGTTCAAATTCGCGCATTTTACAGATACTTGGAAAATTTGACTAATAAAACTAAATAGCTGTTTCAGAGCTTATTGGAATACTTTAGATAGATCTCACGCGTGACTTTCTCATGATCATTCTTTGCAATGTTACTGCAGCAGCAATCTAGAATTCAAATATTTTAAAACTTTTCTATCTTAAACATCACCTTAAAAAGCTTCTATTACAAAACCGCTTATTTACCTACCTCCAAAAACAGATAACGAAAAAACATTTTCTCTCAAAAGCACCTTCTAAAACAACATAGAAGGAAATCATCGGTAATTCAAATGGGCAAATTGCGCGAATCCGAAGCCTTTGACTCAATATGCCAGGTATAAGTAATCTCCCGCGAGATATGAGAGAAACCCTTCCTTACTGCACAAAGAAGCGAAGCCGCCGAGCAATCAGTCGTCGTCGTCGTTCCAACTCGAGCAATCCGCTTCTAAATCAGTTTCTCCGTTCCTCAATTTTCGCTTTAGACTACTTAAGCCCGTGAAGTAAATTAAATGATTCGTCAAAAAGCCCTGCTCATGGAAATTCGCGGCGCGCCTCTATTGCCTCTTACGCGGTGTGTTAGTGCCCTGGTGTCTTGAATGCCAGAAGTGTCTCGCTGAGCAATCGGAATGGCTTGTGGATACTTTCTAGGGGCCTGTGTCTAAGCCTTCGTGGAAGTAGATCGTTTACAAATTGTTACGATGTAGCGGTTAATATCCATTTATTCATTTTATTAGGCAAATGCAATGAAAAGCCGCTCGCGAAGCCACTTTCAAAACAACGATTTAAATCATCGAATGTCTGCTCTGCGCTGGTGAGGCTGAGTAGTAAACTGGCTCGGGCTAATGTAGAAGTCTTTGTTAGCGAGTTAGATTAGGTTGAAATATTTTATTGCGAAATGAAATACGTGGATTTCAGATATGATAAAATATTTGATACTGAATTGCTTTGAAACTTATTATTTCTTGATTATTAATATTTTCTAGTGTACTTACGTAACTTGCGGTAACAAAATGTTGTAAGTTTGAAAGTATCAGCTTACCTGGAACAGAAAGAAATTATAATTTATTTACGAGCTACATATTTTATAATATAATGCGGTCAAAGGACCGAACTTGCAAGTAGTGTATAATAAAGTAATTTGAAAAAAACTTTACGAGCGTGGATGGTTTATTATAAATGGGATAGTTACGAATGAAAAAAATGAATAACATTATTTTTAAGTTGTATTTATTGACACTTATTTCAACACTGTATCTGATTTTATTAGTTATATCCACCATATTTTATTTAGCTGATTTTTTTTTCAATACTGCTCCGAAATACATAAATTCTCAAAAACATTAAGCTATCAAAAATCAACATTATTAACTCCAGCCAACAATCAGAGCTCCCCCTCCCCCCAACATCCAATCCCTCCCAAATAAAAATAAACCACCCGCCCCACATCCGGGTACTCGCGGGCCGATCATCAATTCAAGCCTGCCGTTCTCTCGCGGCTTTTAATCGAAAAATCGTGCTCTCCTCTCTCTCTCCCTCCTCCCCCTCGTGTCTCCGAATTCGTCGATTTACGTACACGGGCAGCGCTCGACGACAGATGCGCCGGCTAAATCCAGCCGTACATACGCGCATTATTTCGCGTATACACTAGCGAGACTCGCGCATATATATATATACGCGAATGGTTATAAGTCGCGGCCATGGGAAAGCCATGGAACTGCTCTCGCGGATACGTGTGCGTGCATGAGCGAGCGATAATGCAGATATGCGTGCACGCGCGCGCATGCGTCGGGATGTATGTACAAGGTGCAGAACGAGGCGCGTTGCGTAATGGTGTGCATATGTGCGTGTGTGGGGTATATGGGTGTGTGGTGGGGGAAATTTTATTGCGGGAAAATAATGTTTTTAGTTTATGGGATGGTTCGTCGATGTTGTTGGGTTTTTATTATGGTTTCAAGGGATATTAATTATTGAATATTTTCTCTTTGAAGAGCGAGCTGGTGTTTTTTTCTGCTTACTTTTTGTTTTATCTTTATTACGTCGAAATTCTATTTTTATTACCCGGGATAGCCATTTTTTTTCTTTATTACTTTCGTAATCATAGCTTGGAGACTGTTTGCTTTTTTAAAAGTAATAAAAATAGTCATTTTTTGGTGGTTAGCAAATTCTCACGAAGAACGTTAAAAAGCTATTATTCGGCTAAATGTATACGTTTTGCGAAATTAGGATTGAAAATTTTTAAATATTTTTAATAATTTTTCTTTCTGGGTAAAGAAGAATAGTGAAATGTTATTTTTAAATAAAGTTTCCCGGAAAAAGGATCATAATATATTCCAACTGAGAAAACCTTTTTCGTTATGTATAGAAATTGCTGGCTTTTTCGCAAGAATTATAAACTCGTTTGGTTAACTGCGAAGAATAAAGTATTTATTCGATATTCACTATTTTATTATTCTTCAAGCGAGACTTCCATACCGAGAAAAATTATTATGAGAAAATTATTTAAGAATAATTACTATTATTGGATTTAAAACTGAAATATAGACAGGAATTCTCTAAAGATCGCAAGGTTCTCTGCCAAATCAACGAGCCGTGGGAATTCCAGAATACTAGAATATATTTTCTATTACTGTTATTGTAGTAGACTTTTTGCTGCAAGCGAGACGGAGAGACACTTTACTTTAAGTTAGAATCCACAATTACATAGCATTTATTCTCACGTTAAATTGAATTTAGCATACAATGCCTCGCGTATCAAAAGACCATAATAATGCGTACTTTTCGTACACATCATCGCCAGAGTTATGAGAGCCGTGCCATAATGGCGTTTAAGGCGCTAAAAAATGTTTAGCAATATTAAACTGTCGGACAATGTGAAATATCGTGTTAATGAATGTTTATTTTATGTAAATTTTCTGTATTCAGTAAAGCAATATCTTTGTAACGCGATACGGCTGCCTTTTCTATTTATGAATCGTAAATACATGCGCGACGAGATAATGCGTTCATGTTGAAAGTTAAGTGCAATAGTTGTTATTCAAATAAGAATTCTTATTGTTGTATGTTTTTTTCGTTTTCTTTTTACGTCTAGCAAGAAAAAATCTGTAACTCTTAGAAAGTTTAAAATAGCGCGTATTTTAAATCAATGTTTATGAAATCTAAATTTTGCTTAAACTCATTATTTTATTGCAGTTAATTGTTTTTGAAGTTGTAATTAATTATACTTTACGACCTAAGACTTTTATCAGCTCAAGTTTGAATTGTAAAAAATTTTAATCTCTGTAAAAATGCAAATTATTTGATTCAGTAGCTTTTCTGGTCAGACTTCTGCCTCTATAAAGTTCACGCTCCCGTGCATTTCTTCTGCTTTGCGATTCCCTCCTTTTTTTTACTCCTCACACACATGCGTGTAGTTCTTCTTTTTTAAAAAGCCTGATAATGACGCAGCGTGAAGGGAGAGCGACTGACTAGCAAGTATAAGCGTGGAAAGGCAAAATTCTTTTGTCACCGGGCACGCATATATACGTCCCTGTAAAATGTAAAGTCTAATAAAGACAAGGAGATAAGCAGAAAAAGAAAAATGAAAAAAAAAATAGCGAAGAAAAAATGATAAAATGAAAAAGAGAACACTTTTTGAGCGTCGGTTTAATTAAAACATTTTTGCAGGCAAATATCCTTTTGTTTGGACTTTGTTTTATTTATTAAGAGTTAAATTCTCTTAAAATTTTGATTTTTCTAGTTTAAAAATATTAAGGCGTAAAATATTAAATTATTATTTAATTTAATTTTTAATTTCAGATAATTTCTCGTTGTTAAGCTGTTATTTCAATGAAAAACAACGATAAATTTTTAAAAAATAAAAAATGATTTCCAACACTCTTAATAACACATCGCTTTAAGAATAAATAATTATTCATTAACACTAATCTAATTTTATTACAGTATCATACGACTTTTTTCTAGTAACTTTAAATTAAAATAATTTTAATTAATTTTATTTATAAAATAATATAATGATAAATATACTTTTCTCTTATTTAAATGTTAAATTAAATTGCGTAAAAAATATTCACATGCAATTCTTGATTCCTAAGAAAGAGCAAGAGAAAAAGTAAAAGAGTATAAAGAGAGACAGAGAGAAAAAAGCAAAGAGGAGGGAAGAGAAAGACAGCTAAAACGAGAGGGAAAGAGAGAGAGAGAGAGAGAGAGAGAAGGGGCAATGAAAACGGAGAGCAGAGAAGCCGAACAAAAACTCGTTCCCGCGCAAACGTCGCTGCCGAGCGGCTCTCGCACACAGGTACACAGCCTTTGCCTCTCTTCTTCTCGGGATCCTCTCAAATAAATGCTCGCGGCAAAAACTCTTGTTTAGTTTAACATTTATTTTTATTATTATTTTTCACAAGAGGCTTTTAAGCTTTATATATTATTTTACTTCGCTGAAAAAAATGATTACTGCATTGTAGTTATTCCAGTAAATTATTTTACTAAATATATAATTACTTTTTAATCAGTTTTTTTTATTAATTTTAAAGATTAATATGGAAAGATGGCTTTGCGGTAGAATTATGGTAATTGATATTTTCTCTAATTTTTTTTAAAGTCATTTTTTATTTTATGTATAATTTTAATCAATAACATTTTATACTGTAGTAATACCCAAGCTTTATTTAGAAATCTGACTTATATTCCAGTTAAATTCAACGACGAAAGTAACATAAATTTAAAGATAAATTCAAGACGATTTGTTTTACTTTATGCAAGTTTGACTTTATGGCCTCTATCGCTGATTCAAGTAGTCGTGAAGAATATTACATGCTACAAAACTAGAAAAAAGAGTTTTTGCATTATTATTTTATTTTATCTTTTGAAATGCAAAATTATATAAATGTACCTTATTATAAAAAATATTTTATTTATCAAACTTAAATAAAAGATTTGACATAATAAAGAGGCAGATCTTTTAATACAAAATATTTTTTTAACATCTTTTTGATCATCTACTAATGACTCTCTAATGATGTAATTAATAAAATTACTTATCTTGAAATATTGTTTCGTCAAGTTTTTTTTAATTTTATTCTCAATATCTTAAGTTAGCAATACTGTCGTAAATGCATGTTTAAAATAAAAAATTGTGTCATGAAAATTAAACGTGGGGCTTCTCTTAACGCAGCAACATAAAAATTAGTTTTGATGGCCATCAAACGATGGATCCTGCGCAACACAAACACGTTTCTGCAGGCGATGCACGCTTCGTATTAACATTGAATATTCTTTATAATACGTATGTAATAATATCCTGCTTAATTTTAAAGAGTAAAGCGTTAATTCATGAATGAACATGTTTGTAATGATCTTGAATATTGAAGAAGCTGAGAAGCATTTGTAAGATGCGGTACACCAGATCATATCTATATAATAATAACTTTTAACTAAAGTAAACTTAAAACATTTTTTCTTTGGAAAAAAGAGTTTCCAACATTTATTAACTTCTTTAGCTATTAACTGATAAATATTCTAATTTCAGTTATTTATTGTAAAAACTTTTTATAATAAATTTTTTTATTTATTTTTTAATCTGAACATCAATTTTATTACTAACAATTTCTATATTATTTTATTTTATTTCATTTTATTCTGATCGGTTTTGCAGTATCAATAAACTGGAAAACAAATCAATACCTTCGTAAATAGAGTATTTCTGCGCAGTATTTTATCGAAAAACGTATAAATAAACAGTCTCTTATATTTTCGAATATTTCGAATTTATTTATTTTATAATAACAATGATTATATAATATCTCGAATATACTACGCAAATACAATTTAATGTTTCATTTAAACCCAGGAATAAAAATGATCGATTATAATAATTCTTCAATTGTAATTTTTTGTTTTAAACGTTGCTTATATATATGAATACAAAAATGTACAAATAATTTTTGTAAAATTTAATTTATTTAATTAAGATAATTTTTAAATCAATATTTTAAATGTCTTTAATGAAAATATTTTTAATGATTTTTCCAAGTAATACAAAAATAAAATAAAAGAAAGTATTCCAATACAAGATTTATTTTTTACAATATTAATGGTATTTTTAAAATATCATGAATGTTTTTAAGAAGAAAAAATTAAAATAAATTATAAAATAAAAAATTATTAATTCTGTTATAAAATGTGAAAGAATAAATACTAATATAGGATTGAAATTCAGAAGGTGTATGGCAATGTACCATAATAAGATTCTGTATCTCTAATTTTAATTAAATTAGTTAGTATAATATGTTCAGTCCTCATTGAATGATAAAAGTAATGTTTATTATTTTAAAGTCAGAAATACCTCAAATAATTTATTAGACCATTGAAACAATTGACTTATTAAAAAACTAATTTTCAAGTAAATCCTAATGCTCACATAATCAAATATTTCAACAATCAAATATTTAAAATTTACACAATTGAGCAGAGGTACAGAGGCAAAAGGGTTAGAGAGGCAACCGTGATTCTCTCTCTTGTGGTCGATTATTGATGCAGACGATGAATTTTCGACCGGAGTTCAGTAATGGAATTACTTTCGGGTCGTCGCGTTTTCGCTCGTGCCATGGAATTATCATCCTATCGCCTAGTTCTGGCAAAACTATATTCGCGAATACGTAAATTCTTACGCTAACTTTCCCTCGTATTAAAATATATATACAGGGTTTCAAAGCATATAAAAATATCATTTGAAAACTTTATACTAAATTTTAGAAGTGAGAATAGAGATTAAAAAAATTTAATTAAAATAATCTACACTAACCTGTAGCTGTTCGGTTTTTATCACTACGTTTGAAGAAATTTAGATGCTATGTCTAAATCTATTAAAGTTTATAAATTATATTTTATCTTTTCATCTTTTTGCTGAAATTTCGATTAAGGACACAAAAATAAATCATAAGAAATATGAATTCAAATTAAATGCTAAATAATATACAAAGTTGTATACGTGAACTCATAACTGGGTTAAACTCTCAAATTTCGCTTTAAATAAACACGAGATTGGACATACTGAAGTATACATAAATCATTTATACACCCAGAAATTTTTACATATTTGGATTAAAATAAAAAATATTTTATGTTGATAAAAGTTATTATGTTAATAAGTTAAAAAAATTGATATAAGTAATATATAAATGTATTCATTGTGATAAATACCGCCGTAAAAAGTTTTTTTAACTGCGAGCGTATATAGGGTGAACTTTATCTCTGTGCACTCAACTAAAGTTAACGGATCAAAAACTTTATTTAAAAGTCCTAGAAATTCCATACATTGACGTCATTAAAAACAGTTAAAAATATTGTCACAATATTTCTAATAATGCAGTCATGTCCAGTAATCTATTTTGATAAATTATCGATATTTAAATTTATTACGAATATTTATACTCTTCTACAAAATTAAAATAATATATTACATTCTATTTAAAGGAACTTCAGAAATAAATACAAAAGTAATTTACCATTTCTGTAAATTTCCTTTTAATATAATCACTATTAAAAAAGATTATACCAGTCAAACACTATTAAAACACCCATTATTGATTTGACTCAAAAGTGCTCTCGATAAACTCAGACGAAAAAAGAAACACTCCGCGATCAGAAAAAAATTAGCGCCTAATTAACCGCTCGCCAAAACTTGAGATTCCCCATTTGAAAAATTCGTGCGACCAATGAAGGAAGAGAAACAAAAAAATTTCGCTCCCCTCAACGAGCGCACGACAAGAATAATGAGGCCGGCAAGAAAGAAAAAAAAAAGAAAAAAAAATGAAAAGCTCGCGCGGGGAAGGAGTCGAAAAAATTTCGTCGCTCGTAATATGTCTCGTTTAAACGGCTCGTAATGCGATATACGGCAAGAAGCCCCGACGCGTTCGGGGTTTTAAAATACAAGGCGAGGGTGGTCGGAACAAAGCCGCGCCGAGAGGAGAGAAAGACTCTATAGGTATACAGAGCCCGAAAAAGAGGCAATAGGGTGGCTCGGAGGCAGGCGAGGAGGGCGCGGTCGGAGAAAAATAAGCGCGAACGAGGCGGAGCGGAAGTGAATCGCGCGTTTCTTATATCGCGATCGTAGCTGTCGCGATGGATCGTTTGGCTTAGCGATGCGGAGACTTTGATTAACTGTTGGATGTTATTGAGACGTGTAAGATAAAGTAAATAAGGATGCTTTGTAGATTAGATGATTATTGACAAAGTTCAGAAAGTTGTAGATATCGTTTATATTATTTGTGTGATTTTTATCCTAGCATTTATGAAGATCACATTTATCTACAGTAAAATTTTAAACTGTTTTCAAAAATAAATTTTCCAGGTTTATTTCATTATAATTACTAGGAAAATCGAAGCCTCTTAGAGGAGTTTCAGCTGAAAGCAGAAAATGTTATAATTACTTCAAACAAACTTAATATTTTAAGATACAAACTACCTTTGATGAGGATACAAATTTAGTTAAATACTTTATAGTTAACTAAATTCTTGAGTATTTAAATAAAAATATGATCGTAATGTGAAATTCGTGCACCATGAACTTACAATGGAACATTAACACTTGATAGCTTCCGTAAATTTCTATTGTTTTAAGAAAGTAAAAATTTAATCACTATGAAAAGTTAGCATCAGTTCTAACTGCATGCATATTGAAACATCAGTTAATATTGCATTGTTGCAGAAATCATAAGTAGTTGTGAAAGATAGTTTTATTATTTTGTAATTAAATCTTGATTTTAAATACAATAATTAATCACCTTAAAAAGTTAAAGTATAATTTATGAAAATTTTATTCAATTACTTATTTTTGAGTAGACAAATTTTATACATTTTATGCAAATATGGGTAACAGTTTTCAATGACAAAGAAAGAACGAAGACAAAGAATAAATATGAAGTCGTAGGATGTAAAAAGAGAAGAAAGCTATGCAAGGGAAATGTAAGAGCAAAATTAAAAAAAATGAAAAGATAAAGAATAAAAGATGCAAAATCCTTGAAGAAAACATAAACAAGAGCTGGATAATAAAGGAATAGCAAAAATTAGAAAAATCTCCCACTCAGAAAAAATAAAATATGAAAATCCTCCTACTGACATTTCATCATAAAATTAATGTGAGTATGAGGGCCCATGAGTATGCTTGTTTACGATTTCGCGAAAAAATTCAAAGCATTCATGAACATATTTTTCACTCGGCAGGAGAACAAAAACACAGAGTACAAAAAGGAAAGCAGCCAGTGAATGAGAAAGAAGGAAAATTTCCCTATAAATCACCGGAGCGCAAGCCATCTTTTACAGCTGTGCTTACACGGAAGGATTTAAATTTTCGCGGTTGAATTCTGGCAATCGCAATCACTGCAAAGCGAAAAAATTTTGAAGCTATTGTTGAGCAAATGGTTTTTATGTTGACTTTCTTACGTTTTGTATAAAAATGATTTATCACATTTACGCTGTATGCATATCAAAATTGACTTGTTACTTGTAAATACTCTGTTTTTATGTTAACATGTTTTATAAGTTTTTCGATTAAACTTCAAATTGTTATATATAACAATGCACAGGTACTGTAGAATGGTGAGCTCTATGGTAACACATTTTTAAAAGAATTCTCAACGTATTGTATAGGTTGTATAGTAATAAATTTTTACTAAAGTGATTGAAATCTTTCAGAGTATTTAATGAAAAAAAGTTTTACATTTCAAAAATATGTACATCTATTGTGAAATTGTAAAAAACTTTATGTACACGTAATTTATTAGAATTTTATGAAGTAGCTTTAACAATGCATAAAAGTGTTTTATTAGTATTTTAAATGACTTGCGTATTACATCGAACAAGAAATAAGTAATATTAAGTTATATAGAAAGCGTAAAAAATTATGCAATGAAATAAATATACTTTTATATTAAAATCATTGTGATTTTTTATTTTTCTTATTTGTCATAGTATTTTTAATTTCGATTAAAAATTTTTAATTAAACTCACGCTGATAATTCACCCATTTATAAAACTTCATGAAACACAAATCTATATACGGGTCTGCACTACATACACAACCTCCGCATACACTTTGTTTCTCGCTCTAAAAATAAAAAAAAAAATATCTCGATTCGCGATAAAACGCTTTTACGAGCGTTACTGCCCGAGATAGTTTTAATAAAGTATAAAAGTCTTTCACAATACGCAATGGCGAATTAAAATAGAAACGCATATATCCACACACGCCCATGCGCTATTTTCACATGCACGAATTTCTCTCTCGGGTGAACAAGAGAGAATGAACGCTTAATTTCCGCGATAAGGATTAGTTTCGAAAAGATAGATAAGAATAATGTTAACTCCCTTCACATTTTACACGTTCTTGTGTGCATATTTGACCCTAAGAATCTGACGCTGCTTGCGTTGGCGCATTTAAAAGGGAAATGTAGATGCTACGATGACAGTGTATATATAGTTTCATATGTGTCTGTCGTCTTTGTAAGTGAATGTATATTCAGGGAAGTAAGCGATAAAAAAATCAAATTCAAGCGTGACTATACGTAGCGAGATAATGAATATGCTCGTCGACGCTGTTTATCGACTTTGGGATAGTGTTTTAATTATTTTTCAATGCAAGCAATTTGCTTCCTCAAAGAGGAAGCTTTATTATGGTAAAAAGAGTAACGTTCGAGAGATAGCATCGTGAACATACGGTTCGAAAGTCCGGGGATCTCGGAATTCTATTTTTAGATTTTGTAAACGTATGAGTAAATATCGAACGTGCATGTGTTCATGAACCTTTGCATATAATCACAGATACGAACTGAATATAGTCTATAGATTGGCGATTATATTCAACTGGAAAGGTGCTTTCATTTTCATATTTGGCAAAGTAAAGCTGATTTTTTTTCCCTTGCATGATTTTAGTGTGATTAAATTCCATTATCTAGAATGAAAAGAAATTTATTTATCTTTTTTAATCAAAGCAATAAAAAATCATAAGTACACACAGTATCTATGAGCACATTAAAATGAATAATTAGCTTTAACGAAGTTACGTGTAACAAATTAGAAGCGGTTGTTTTTTCTTCCATTATTTTGAATGACATATTATTATCAACCAAGTATGAATATTCTTTTCTGTATATAACTCATTATATAATCGCAGAAAATTATCTTTCAATATGAGACATATTTTCCTCATAAATTCCCAAGTTAAAACTGCAATAAAAAAATTATTTGAAAAAAGTTCAAATTTTACAAATTGTTAGAATTTAGTTAAAAATGTACGTTGAAATGCATTAAAAATTTCAATTTTCAAAATATTGTTACAGAATTTTCACTGTAAAATAATTAAAATTACAAACACAAAATTCCAAACTCGCAAAAAAAAATTAAAACCCTTTATCGAGCCAATCCAATCCAATATTTTACCTTTCAGCAGTTTCATTATTTAACATGTCCATTTATGCAGTGTACTATATACACGTAAGCACGCACGAGGCCTGTATAATATATTGAGTAGCTTATAGAGCCACGTAATGCGAGGCGTGCAATAATAACAGGTGCGGCATGTCGGCTCGCAAACACTTTTACAAGATACTGCAGGCCGTGTGTCTGCTGCCCCTGTCCTGTCCCCGAAAATCAATCAGCGAAATCTGTCTGCATCGATAAACTTAAATGCTCTCGAGCGTAAAGCAATTAAGCTTGATTGAGACTGATCGTACTATAATTACGCGTGCACTTTCGTTGGTAGTTGGGAATTGTAATTGTTTTAAAAATTTTTATGAACTTATTGTTTTGGGTGTTTTTGTTGTTATTGTTAATGTTTATTGTTTAGTGATTAAATGCGTGAAAATGTAATGATGTTTGTGATCGTGGAAAGGTGAAAGGGTCATAAAGTGCTTATCGAGTGTTTTCTTGAATAATTTTCATGATTAACGTCGTGAAGTTCTTTTTATCTTCATCAAACATCATTCAAACACGAAGATTAAAGTCTTTTGTATATAGGTTACGTCAGATAAGACACTTAGTTGCTATCTACTATGTAATCAATTTTTCTTTGCAATTTTAAATTTAATAAACTTTTTTATTACAAAAACTACTATTGCTTTTTTTCATATTTCATTCTGTAAGTTTTATTTTTTTACAAATAATTTAAACAGTAATGTATTATTAAATTTTATCTGAAAGCGTAATTAAAAGTATGCGATAAACTCTCCGATGACTAAATCATTAGTCATTAGTAAGAATATTGTTACAAAGTTTTCGATTTACTAGTAAAAGAGGAAAAATGTTTTAAATAAATATTTTTTGGTTTAAAAGTTTGCTCGTAAATAAATAATTATATTTCCTTTTTATAAAAATAATGTAAACTTTATTAATGCACAATCTAAACTATTTGACCTGTTTTGCATTTTGAGTAAATAAAATAACTTTGCAATTTTGAATTTCAAAATGCAAACTTTAATTTAAATATTGATGATGTAAAAATCTGCGTATAAAATTTATTTTTATGCTAACAGATTAAAAAGATTATTATATTTATAATTAATTGAATCTTGTAAAGCAATTTTAAATCATTAAAAATATTTCAATTCACGTACTATTTCCTTTACTTATTTAATCTTATCTGATCGAGTTATTTAAGATAATTAAAAAAAGCAATCATCACGAATCCACCTCAAACGTAAAAAATACCATGTGAAAGTCTTTTCGACAATTATCATAAAATTGATACTACTATTTATCAACCACTAATATTTCTCTAAACCCCAACATTATTACAACCACCAAAAAGTGATCAAATAGTTCCGAACATTATCCTAGAGATTACATTAGCGCCCCACATTCCCTAACTGACCTAGTTACCCCCGCATTTCACCGATCCACACCGCATCTGCGCAACTACTTTCCTTCCTCCAACGCACTGTATATCTAAAAAAAGAAAAAAAAAAAATTTGCTGAGGAAAAGAAAGCCGAGCGCATTGTGCATGTATATGTACATACGATGTCGGAAGCTAGCCTAACGCACCACAATACAGCCTGAGAGCGAAAGCGACGGTTGCGTCACGACGGCGAACTTGCCGCGCGCAGCGTTTTTCGCGGATTAAAGGCTCGATTTATAATTGATCGTTGAGTTTCGACGAAGCCCGCAGCTATTGTTGGCTCGAGCGCGCCACGGCTCATTGTTGTGCCTTTCTTTCACGGCTACGCGGATGCTAATTGCACGGCTGGCTTTTTGCTCGCTCGCCGTTTTCACTTTCTTTCGATGGCTTTTTGCTGACTTGCCGCGGGACGCTCTGCGGATTTGGGAACGGTTAGGTTTCTACATTATCGGCTGGTTAATTTGAATGGTCGCGTTATGAATAGTTTTTCGAAATGGACACAGGTAGGAATGCTATTCTTGGCTTTGTAATGATTTGATAAAGGTTTTTTACGGTTGATCTATTGATTTAATTCAGGTTTTAAATTTATTCACAAGCTTTACTTGATGATGTAGATAGTTTAAAATAATTTGAAAATTTCTAATGAGCTTATAGTGATTTCTTAAAACTGCTTGTAATTTCTTTAATTAAGCACAGTGTCGATAAAGTAGAAAACATGATTCAAATGTATTCAGTGATAATTAAAAAAGTTTGACTGATGGTAATATTGAAATGAGAACTTTATTATATTATTTTATTTTATTAAACTTATTTTGAATTATTAATTTGCATGCTAAAATATAATTAATATGTTAATGATGTATTTTATAAATATTAATTTTTACTCATATTATATTTGTTGAGAATTTTCAATTTTCATAAATTATTTATTCTAGAGTTATGCAGTCATCGCTTTAATGTTATAAACTTATTTTCTTTAATGTGCTCCTAATAAATGAACGTTAATAAAAATCTTTATCTTCCGCATTAAACTATAAATGGCAATAAAAATTGATGATAGATTGATAAAACTTTATATAGTAGTACATAAAGTTTTCGAAAAATATCCACAATTATTTCTTTCAATAAATTCTCACTTTATTTATATTGACGTCAGTTCGTAAGATTGTGACTTATTCAAGCGTGAAGCGATTATAAATACT
>UELX01001623.1:0-18785 GCA_900480035.1 Eupelmus urozonus | reverse complement strand
AAAAGGTAATTCTATTTTATTGATTTTTTCAATTTTTGAGTTCATGAGATGAAAAAACCTTTTTTTCAATTTATTTTTACAGTTAGCAATGAATAATTCTGGTACTAAAAGTTATATCAATAGATTTATTACACTAAAAAATTATAAAACATGCACAAATTGTAGTAGTGTTTATTTAGACGTTAATGTAGGTTGATAGTAAAAATTGGCTATAAGTGCCTTTTGTTAGGGATAAATTTATCTTTATATTTGCTTTTCGATAACTATGTCAAAAAAAGAAGATATTTCACGTGTACAAAATATGCCTCTCCCTTTTCTAAGTATTCCGATCCGTTCTTTTTCCGATAAGTGACAAATACGTGCGCCAATGCGCGCAGCTTGTCGGTCTAAGTGGAATAGGCTAGAACTTTTTTTGATTATTTTCTTTCAAACTTATTTACTTTCTGTAGAATAATGTACTTGTATTATTACTTAGTATATTACAAACGTTGTTTACTCATTAAAAGATTGCGGTTTGTAAAATAATCATTTTGGTTTAGCAATTACAAAGAAACAGACTTATAGTAATTATTTTTATAAAGTTTATGGCATACAGGGATCACAATTTTACAGATTAATAATGCGAGATAAATATTTGTATAAGTTAAAATTTATTAATTGCATTTTCTTATACTAAAAATGGTCTATAAATCAACTCGGAGATAATTTTTTTTCAAATTGATTATAGAAACTTAAAATTTTTTAAGCTTCTAATAGTTTTAAAGAATTAAACAAAATTTTAATCTTGACTTGTTCAAACCATTAATAAATTTATTGAATATCCTTTTAAATCTGTAATTATATTTAAAGCAAATAGTCAGAGTAAATAGCCCCTCGGTTAAGGACTTAAGTGAAGGCCAGAGCAGCTTAAGTGTAGCACTTTAAACCGGATGTTATTTTGCATGAGCACTGACGTTACTTATATTCATAAACCTATATTACTTTACGATAAATAAATAAAATTTTTGACATAAATCTTTTGCATACCGTTCTTAAAAACAAATCAACTTTTTAACAAATATAAAATAAAGTAATAATTCAAATAAAAATTTAGCAATATTGAACAAATATTAGTCAAATACTGGTATCACTACGAATCATCCCATTCAAACATTTCGAGCAATGCACATCGAATATCGATAATTCAAAAAATGTCAATTTCCACTAAACACTAAACCAAATGCACCATTCCAAAACCCCAAACTCCAATCCACCATCCTCCATTCCTCACCCACTAAAACCCCCGTCGATTCCCGATAAACCGAAAGAGAGAGTGTGCCGGAGAGAGAAAAGAACGGAAGAAAGAAGCGTCGCGAAGAGGCGCGTGAGAGAATGCATAAAGCACACACATGAAGAGAAGCCGGCACACGAGCAAGAGTATAGAGTAGGGAAGAAAGTGGAGGTGGAGCGGCTCGCTCCGCGGAGAAAAGTGCGCCTCGCGCGAGCGCGTGTGTTTTCTAGGGGGATCGGCGAATCGGCTCTGTGTGCATGCCGGAGAAAGAGAGGAGGTGGAGAGAGAGAGAGAGAAAGAGACGACGACTCTCTCCTCTTTGACCCGGCGCCCGAGCGGCACGAGCATCCCTCGGCACTGTTTAGTCCGCTCGCGCCTTCCGCTTCCGCGGCACGCGGCTCTTTTTGTCAGCACGAGCGCGCCGGTTTGGCCTTTAGAGCTGGTTTTCTCTTTGCTCTGTGATATACAAGGTTGGATTTGGAGATACTGCGCTTTTAGGAGGATTTAGTAGAGGAAGATTTTGTGCGAGGATATAGTTGGGTTTGGATGCGGGAGTGCTGCGGCTGTTGCTGGATTTGTAGTTTGTAGGCTTTTTTTTTAGAGCGGGAAATCGGTACCAGTGAGGAGGTTGATTATTGGAAGTGTCTAGTGTGGAATATAATGAAAAGGATTAGGAAGCTCGAGAGATAGGAGTATTAACTGATAAGAGGCGATGGATTTTCGAATCGTAAGTAAACGCTAAGATTACGTTTTTTTTTTTTTTTTATTTAATTTATTAACCTTAGAGTTCGAGAATGAATTTTTTTAAATTATAAAATTATTCTATGTAACACTTGAAGGTTAATCAATTGTTTGTGATCCCTGGTAAAAAATTGGCCAAATTCTGGGCAGAATTTCTGGTCAGCAATAGTTACAATAACACTTATTTCGAAATTCTGTTCAAAACATTTCCAGAATTTTTTGGTAAGATTCATTTTAACATTTGTTGACAAAAAATTCTGACCAGAATATAGTCAATTTTCTACCAGGGATTGTATTATTTTTATACTGTGATTGTTTTTATATTTATATTTTTCTGAAATATTTATAATTTACCAATATATCATACGGCCGTTACTCGGCCTAACAAAAACAAATAAAGAAAAATGAAAGAACGCATCTTCTGAACCAATCCGATAACGAATAAATTGTTAACAATAAAATACACATTAATTTTTTATAAAGGAAAAGGGATGACCTACTCTACTGTATAGAAAACTGATTCATAATCTATTTCACTGTACCATTACTTACAATAATTCTTTCAGTCAGTATAACTTCCCACGTAACTGAACAAATATTTAAAAAAAAAAAGATTGTTACGGATGCTAATAAACAATATATAAAAAATAATAAAATAAGTCTTATTTCCAAAGTACAGTACACAAACCGATAGAAACCGTAGACTACGTGAAACGATTTCCAATTCACCATTACATTTTTCTCGAGGACGAAGCTAAGAAGCGCTCATGTGTGTTCTTAAACGGTAGCATTCAATACTACTTACATGCAATTTCTTCTAATCCCTTGAATCTGAATACTCGCTTCTGCCGATTGAAATAGAAATTCACTTAAACGGGACCTTGTAGCGAGTGTATCTAATGTGGATCACTTGATTTCAATTCGTCCTTACGTAGGATGATTGCAGTAACTAGATCATGCATTTCACTGGAGGGATCTGCAGTTTGATAGCGACAAAATAATGTTGTTAGAAAGTAGCTAAATTGAATTTTCATTAGAAATGAATTTGTTTTATTGGTATCACATTCTTGGCATTCGTTAAATGAAAGTATAGCAAGCGAATGTTTACGATATATTTTAGGAGATATTAAAGGCTAATTATCGCTTGACGTTAGAACAAAAAAAAAGTAGTTTTAAACTAAATTTATAATTATTTCAAATTTTATAGTTTCTATTTTTAATAAAAATTGAAGTTTTTAAAGCTGATAGATTTATAAAATAAAACGATAAATCTGAATTAAACTTCTCAAATTGAATATGTTACGTGCTTAATTATAATAATGATTGAACGACATATAGTCAGCAATACAATATGCAGACAATAAAAAATCAATCGAGCATTGGCGAGAGTTAACTTAATTATTAGAGTGTTCGATTTCAACGCGAGATTTACGGATCCCAGGGAATTGACACGAAGTCGCGGTTATCCACATTTTTTTATTTTTTGATTCGTCATAGTGACTACTTTTCTAACTACTTGAACCGAAAAATTAAGAAAAGCCACAGATCAGCCTCAAGTTTAGCTCTGTTTTAAAAAACAGTCATCGTGGTCTAGCATTAAATGAAATTAGTGGTATCACACGTGGATGTTCACGAATATCCATTTCAATGTATGACTAGAAAATATTTATCTTGGATATCTAGGATATCAAAACATCATCGTCATTCAGAAAAATGTTTCCTTTAGGTAGTCTCATTTCTAGAAAGTAAAAGTAGGCTTTATTCTTTGAATCATCTGAAATAGAAAATTCTTTTATGCATGCCACTATAATAAACATTAGGAGCATATCCAGTGAAGAGAAAACGTTTTGTTATAACAGGTGTAATGATACCATCATTGAACGGTACCATTACAACAATTATCGTATAAAAATTTTTATTGGTATTAAATGCATGCACGAACACATCAAAACTCTGCCTTCATAGTAACAATTACACGTTTGATCCCCACTCATAAATAATAAACATACCTTTTCACTTGCGTTTCCACCATTCGAGCAGATCGATCCAAACCACCAATCAACTCTTCACTGTCTCTAACCGATCAATCGCCGATCCCACGTAACATTCCACGTAACCATCCATTTAGCATAAGGCGCGACTTCCCCCTAAAACAATCGCTAATTACCCTACCCAAATCAACCTCCACAATGCCCACTTACACAACTCCTATCAATTATACATTCACTCCAGTTCCAAATCCTCCCAACCGATCCCCCATCTCTAATCTCCGTCAACCCGACACTCGAATCCAACTTTCTCCGTCCGCGTGTCACACAGCGCAGGGACACCGAACGCGGAAGAGGCCGACGCAAAATCTCGATTAATTCCAGCCTACCTGATCAACCGATCCGCCCAGTACTATCTCCTACACGAGCCAGTACCGATCACGCGATCGGGCCAGCGCTGGCAGAAGCATCGGCGGGGGCGTCGGCTATTATCGCTTTCTAAGAGGCGGCCGATTTCAATCTCGAAATTCTCACGGCGGGCTGTAATACGTATAATCGCGAAAGCCGAGTCGAGAGGGAAAAAGGGCGCGCGTCGAGGAGCTAGGTCGGCTAACGGTCCGCGCGCCGAGCGTCCGGGAGTCGTTTTCATTGTTGCGGGAGTTGGAGCACGCAGCAGCAAGGACGTGAGAGAAGAATAGCAGAGGAGAGAGTATCCGTGGGAGTTGGCTGCTGCTGCTTCTTCTAGCGTTCTGTGAATGGCCGGGAGTGTCAGGTTCACGAGCGCAAGAGTTGGGAGATGATGTAGGGATACGGGAGAGAGGATGGGTTAGCGAGTGGCTTTTTGGTAGCGGAGTGACAGGTTGCGGAGCTTTTGTGAGAGGGAAGAGGAGTGATAGTGTTTTGGCGAGGATGGGGGAGGGTCCATTTATCGTGGGTTTGTATTGGGGAAGAGGAGACGGGTTTATGGGATTTTTATGCTAAGATGGTTGGCATGAGTTTATGGGCTTTGTTTGGTGGTTGCTTTGAATTTAATAACAAGGTTTTTGGGTGTTCGTATTCAATGTGGTGCGCTTGATGTATAATGTCGTTTTGGAGTGCTTAAAGTAGTAGGATCATTTATTTTGTAGTAACAATGAGGTACTTTTTGGTGAATGTGAGAATGAAAACCTGTTGAGATCTAGTTTAGCTACATTTGATAAATGATAAGGTGAGAATTAACATTGAAAACATGCAGTTTACAGAAGTTATTTATATCAATTCCTCTCACAAATATATTCTTAATAAATTCTTTCTACTAAATTATTTTATCATAAATTTATAATATTGAAATTTATTCTTTATATATACAAAAATTTCCATTACTGCTTGTACTATATTACAAACAATGTTTACATATTAAAAGAATGCGGTATATAAAATAATCATTTTGGTTTAGCGGTTACATTTAAATTGCCTACTTCCTTGTTTCCTTGATGCCACTAATAGACTAGCATCAGTATAAATTTCTTGCTAAAGCCAGTAATCGATCTAATAATATAACATTTTCCTTTCGCTAAATAAGCAAAAACTGTTCGAAAAAATTAATAAGCTTCAGGAATTATCATTATTCAACTATTTCGTAATTTTAAATGCACACTATTGATACAATTACTACTTTATAATACATTCATCACACCTCCTTACACCGACTAACCAGTTTCTAATAAACCATATCACCCATACCACATCCTCGACGTTCTCCTAAATTTCTCCTTCACTACCATCTCACCCGTCAATTAATCAACCGCAATCAGAGCCAGCTCCACCAACGCGAACTTTCGTTTTTACCAAAAAATCCCTACATCAGTCAGGCGATGCGCTCGTTCGGTGTCGTAACGGCGGCGCTCGAGGCTAAATGAGGCGCATCGGCAGCCCACTTACCTACATTATAAAGCCCTCGCTGCGCTCGCGCACGCTGCAGATGCATCTCTCTCTCTCTTTTAGACGTGCGAACAGCAGCGGCGAAATGGCTCTATAGCAGAGCGCCGGGGAAAAGCCGAGCGAGAGTCTAACAAACAAGACCGTGACACTTATTATATGTATCTTGCTGCTCTGCAGCCGACGCGTGTACGCACGAGGTGGAATTCGTTTTTTAGAAAGAGAGCTGTATATGTGACGCTGATGACGGTGGTTTTTTTTTCGTGGATTTCGCTGATGGAGAGTTTTTAATTGCGCTGGGAGATTGTTTGGCGGTGGAGATCGAGGAGGATGGGAGATAAGGGAATAGCTAACTGTTGGTATGGATTGCATAGGGGATATGGGATGTAATAAGTTAATTTGTCCGAGATTTGCAGAGGTTACGAGAACCGCAGGGTATAAATATGTCTGTTTGGACTGAGTGCAGAGTTTATTAGAGGATTTATTACTGGTTTTTAGTGACTTTTGTTTTTGCATTGAGCTGTGGAAAAGTCATAATTAACAAAAAATTATTAAATAGATTAATAAAGGCTGTGCGCTTTCTTTCAAATTAAATTCTAAGTAACGTGGGTAAAATTAATGATGCCTTAATACGTATAGGTATTTTAATAAACACATAAAACATCATGAATTCTTGATAAACATTTATTAAGATACGTAATAGAAGTAGAAAAACTTTTCTACAAGCTTAAATAAAAGTATTTGAAAAGGATTTATATTTTATTATTAAATGACACTTGGGATAGGTGACATTTTAAGAAAAATGCGAAAAACTTTCTAAGCGAAATATAATTATTAGCTTTCCAACACACATTTTTACAACTGCATATAAACTTAGGTAAAAACTTTTCAATGATGATTTTGACACAAAAATATTTTATTTTGTAATTTATATTCATTTCATATTTTTTGTATTAAACGGCATTAGATTTTAATGTATAGTATCTCATTCATAAAGATGATTTAACAAATTAAGATATCAAATTTATTTACAGAAAAACCATTCAACTGAATTATTTGATAAAAACTACGGGCACCTTCTCTATGAAAACAAAAGACCATAAAGAAAAAAAACTATATATCTTTCTCAATATCCACATTTTTACAGAATGCTAAACCTGTTACAGGGGCTGTCGCTGCTGCTCCTACTCACATACGCGAGCTGCGGCGCCTGGTCCAAAAGCACCAGGGACGGCCCGACCCCGCGCCACCACCGGCACCACCGCCAGGTTCAGCGACCGCCGGGCGCCCTGAGCGAGTTCCTGGTACCACCCCCGGCACCCGCTCACCTCCGCGGCGGTGGACCCCGAGGCCCACCCCCACCTCACCAGTCCAAAGGCAACCAGCCAC
Source organism: Eupelmus urozonus (assembly GCA_900480035.1). Lineage (NCBI taxonomy): Eukaryota > Metazoa > Arthropoda > Insecta > Hymenoptera > Eupelmidae > Eupelmus > Eupelmus urozonus. Next base: position 11,480 of record UELX01001623.1, on the reverse strand, counting down.
CCCCGCCACCAGTGCCACCACCGCCGCTATCAGCACCCCAGAAGCACACCAGAAACGGCCGGTACGTGAACCAGCAAGGCAGCAACAACAGCAACAATGGCCCCGGCTACTTCTCCAAGTTCATGACCTGGCTGAATCCGTTCAACGGAATCGGCGGAGGCGGCGCGGATTCGATCGGCAAGGATAGCCACGGCCAGGCGGCCTCGAATTACCCGAGACAGACGGCGCAGTACGCGCCGCACATGCCGTAAGTGGGACTTTCGCTTTTTCGATATATACGGGGATGGATGCGTGCGCTGCGGGAAAGCTACGGCTAAAGGGTTATTAATTAGGAGCAGAGCTGCGTACACGAGAAAGTCGATTGGTTTTCTTGGTAAATGGGATAAGCGCGAGGAGGATCATGCTTTTTCTCGGATCTGCACGGTGATTTATGCGTTATATCAACGGTCTCGATTTCTCGATTTATGGCCCGAGACGCGAGCGATTACTTCCATTATTATGAAGAATTGGCTGCTTTGGAAAATGAGAAACATTATTTTCTAATACGTTGTAACTTTAGTGTACCTGTAAAAAAACAGTAGAAATCTATTATTGGAAGATAATAAAAAATTTAGCATGTTAAAAATTTATAAAAATTGTTTTTCTAAATAATGCATACTTTTATTATCTTACAGATATACAGGTGTCAACAATCAATACGAAGCCCCTCCTCATCCCGCTAATTTGCAAAACAGTTACTCCAATCTTGCAGGCTGGATGAGCGGCAAGACTTGCAATCCCTGCAATCAGATCCCGTGGATTCCAGTAGTTAGAGAAAACGTTCAAAATAATCATGGACAGTATGCACCAAGTGCCCAAAACAATGCTTACTTAGCCCCACCGCCACCTCACGAGGTCAAACCACCAGATTACTCGCACTCAGGTCCTGTGGGACCACCATCTGGAAATCAGCAGCATTACCCAATTCCGAATCCTCACCTGTACGCAGGAGTGATACCACCGCTCTACAAGGCTAAACCATTCAACGATCCTCCTGCGGATTACTCAGCGCCAAACGCGAATCAACCGCCTCCTAATTTTGATCATCAGTCTGCACCGACCTTCGATCATCCAGCGCAACCTAATTTCAATCAACCGCCTCCCAATTTCGATCATCAATCTGCACCAAACTTTGATCATCAACCGCAACCTAATTTTAACCAGCCTCCATCGAATTTCAATCAACAGCCAAGTTTTAATCATCAACCTCCATCGAACTATGATCATCCGACTTCATCGAATTTTGGCGATTCACCACCTCAAAATTATGATCATCAGTCTTCTCCTAACTTCAACAGCCAGCAGTCAATCGAACTGGACCATCCTCCGACGAACTTTGATCAACAGAACTTTGAAGATCATCCACCCCAGAATTTCGATCATCAACCGCCCATTTACGACCAACAGCAATCTCAAAACTACGATTACCAACCGTCGGGAAATTTCAACAATGGCCCTCCTTCCAATTACGAGGATCATCCTCCCTCAAATTTCGAACAACATCATCAATCCAGCCAGATAGTCGATGTGGTTGAGGAAGCCCCAACGCATTTGGACAACGTTGAACCTCACCAAGAACCTGATCACGCAGAATCTCGGCCAGTGTTCGTGAACAGTGCCACTGAAACGGATATCCACAATGAACCTCAAAAAACGACGGCAGCTACTTTGACACAACAAAGCATCGTACACTTCCAGCGCTCACCGCTGATAGACCTCAGTGTACCTGGTGAATCATCAACCACTACAACCATTCGACCGACGCTCGTCACGATTCTGCCGTCGAAAGGGAATCGCGAGTTGTCGACGCCGCCCGCAGCTACCGTGATCGATTACATTGTGTCCGGACCCGACGAGCCTGCATCGTTCAGCTCGAGCGAGGAAGAAAAGGAAACTAGGCCTACGCACCAGAGCGTAACGACCACCACCACGCAGAGGACGACGACGGCAAAGCAGGATCAGCGACTGCAGGAGTCGTTGATAGAAACTCTAGTCCAGTCATACGAGTTTTATAAGAAGAGGAATGATACGAAAGCGGATGAACTGCCAGGAGGAAGGCTCTATAATGACACAATCGATGATTTTAGCGCGAGTAAGGAATTCGTGGTGCCGAACAAGGTGGATAATGGAAAGAAGAATAAACAGGTGATTTTATTATAGCATTGTTTTCAAATTTTGTTTGAAACTATTTTTATTATAAGTATTTGTATATCATTAATATTTCGGAATTTAAGTAAAAAATATCAGTTTTAAAAAGTGTGTTAATAGGTAATAGGTTAATAACAAAATCTAACAAAATATTCTATAATTTGTGGGGATTTTTTATCAGTTTCAAAGTTTTTTTTATTAATGGCTCTATATCTATCTATAAATAGTAAATTTAGCAGATAGTATCCAAGTAGAAAATTAACCATTTTCTGGCCAGAAATGACATTTGTTAACCAGAAATTCTAGCCAGAATATAGTTAAATTTCTATTAGAGTATTGCAACAATATTTTTCCAAAACTGTAATTTCAATTATACTTAACTTCAATCACATCGTCATTCAAACTTCCTCAAAACAATAACACTCAAACTCTCGTACCAACAATTCTATACTTTTCTAGATCATCCAGATCATCATCCCCTACACCTCGCAGTACACACCTAGCCCCTTCCACCCAACCCACTCGATCAACGGCCACGCAAAGAACCCCTACAAGATCACAGCTCCAACGACGACCTCAACAACAACAGAGGAACCCAACTATGAGGACAACGTGGTGATCCAGGAATCCAGGCGCGTATCAGTAACTCGCGACGCTCCCGACGGTAGTAGATTGCGCAACAATCGGACTAACACCCAGCCGAGCCGCAACTCCATCGACGTGCACAGACTGCAGAAGAACATCGACAATTGGACGATACAGGTGAGCACGCGCGCGATTGGTTTGGGATTAGAGAAAGGGAAAGCTGGGGACGTGCGATGAATTTGAGATTAGCCTTTTGGGTCTGATGCTTCGGGTTGTTTGCGTAATTGGGGGAAGTGTTTTCTTTGTGTAGTGAAAGTTAACGAGTATGCTGGAGTGTTGCTGTGCGTATTGGTTTTGTTAATGCAGAGTTGCTTAAATGTTTGCCAACTCGATTAACTTTGTACTAATTTGATATGAGATGTGAGTGTATCTGTTATTGGGTCCGTGATTGGTGTAATCAATGTATAAATAGGTGAACATTGGATAATTGTTACGGATTCAGTAGTATATCACGCATTTATGTCTTATTTTCTGTGTAAATAATTTTTGTTATTAATAATGCTAAATTAACAAGGATTAATTAGATTCTGTATTTAGTTACAAATTGTGAAATTGAAATATTATAGGAATACTCGAAAAGTGCAACGTCAGTCACAAGCTCTCCTAATTCAACTTATCCACGTTGGCTTTCGTCCAAACAAATACCGGATGAATATTTACTGTCAACTACAGAAGTTGACGAAAGTAGCGAATATTATGATTATAGTAATGAAACGGATGTGCATCGAGGGACAAACAAAACAGAGGTTTAATTTCATAAAATTATACTTTTTCATTATTTTCATGATTTCACATTCATTTTCATATTTTATTTTTTTTTTTCGATAAGCAAAAAATTTGTATTTAACGTCTCTCAGTGCTAGTAAGTTACTCAATACAATATATACGTAAAGCACATATTATAGATACATTTGGAACGCACACACGTAATGCACAAATCACGTTTTGTAAAAATAATGTGCTTTAAATTTCTCTTTTGAATCTACGTTACACAATATAAAACAACGTTTGTATTTTAATGATTTTATTATTTTAAAAAATTAAATTAGCGTAAACAGTATTTTTATCAAATATTAGAGAAATGTATTGTATATTTGTAAATATTGTTTGCTATTTATATATTAAATTATTTATTAATTATTTATTAAGAAAATATATAAATCGATTTAACATGGTTTATGGTGCAAGTAGTTAAATAACTTTTATTTAATTATTTTTAAATATTATTTAAGCAAAGTATTTTCTACAATAAAATAGTATCTTACATCTGTAGAATAAAATTACAGTACAAACCGTAAAATTAAAAAATCTTCATTTAACCAGTAAACATTGAGTTCATCTTCATATTCTAAAATTCTAGAATATACTAACACACACATTATACACCCTCTAATCAACAATCTCAACAACTGTACATAAATCTCAAAACAACCATCCCCCTCAACTAATCCCAACCATAACTCTACCCTTAAAGGAGCCCACAACGACGCCGGAGTCGGTCACCAAAGTCAACATAGTCAACGCGACGTATCCAAAGAAACCAGACCACTCATCCCGCAACGACGAGCACGTCTACGTGGTCACGCCGGTGCCCAACCCCAACTCCCTCGAAGACCTCACTTCCTCCGAGAAGGAAACGAAGTCAAGATCCCGAAAAGGCAAACAGAAGGAACCAGTGTCCGTCGAGCGAGCCTACCAGGTGCTACCCCAGGCGGTCAATAACCTAGCCGCGCTGAGCAGCGCCCCGGACTCGGCCGCCCCCGCACTCTGGGGTATTATGGAGCACGAAGAGTTCGCTGCTAGCGTGGACCAGCCGAGGTGGAGGAGCGAGTCTGACCTCCTGCCTGATCCTGCGTCTACGCCGATTCTTTATGCTGGGCATTCTAAGGTATGATTATTGACTTTGTTTATGGTAGTCGTGAAACTTACCTTGTGATTTAAGATGCAAAATATCGCGAGTTATCGAGCGATCGAGGCGTGACATCACAATAATACACTGTAATTAATACCGCGGCATAAACAGATTTCACTTGCGCTTATAAGAGGGAAAAAACTTCATACAGCGTTGCATTAAGCTATGCAAAAATCGACTTGCATTACCAGACACTGATTATAAAAAGTGAAAAGCCTCCCGCGCGCAACGGATACGGAATTAACGTCACGCGTTATTACGATCCTCTTGATTACAACCCACTATTAAATTAATAACGACAACGACTCACCAAATTACCTACCGCGTGAATCCCGCGCACGTATCAATAAACGCGAGACGCGAGAGAAAACACACTCGTCGATTTTACTTTCACGAGCGTCGATATTGCGCGCGTCTTAATAATACGCGAGGAAAACGCCTCTTGTGTTCCAGGTGTCGCGCGCGAGATGATGGATCAGCCGCTGACTACTTGAAATTCAACTTGAGGAAGATGGGACCGAGTGACAGCCAAGTGTGCGCTTAGGACGAGGTCCGCTTCGATGGATTGTGACGAGGTGATCGATTGCCGGAGTGAAATTGAGTGCATGGTTTTTTTTTTATGTTTTCGCGTTGAGGTTGTCGAGTGGAGGATTGTTTGGTGATGATGGAAAGGCTGAGTAAATTTAGTTTGTTGAGGAGCAGTGATGCAGGTGGAGTGGTGAGGAAGAGTAGATTTGAATGGGCATGCTATACTTATGTTTTCTAGGAGGTTACTTATTTTATGGAGAATTTTGAATTTGTGGACTACTTATGAATATTATAATAGTTCTTGCGGAATTATTCATTACGTGTCCATTATTCAGAATTCTACTCTAATTTCTATTAATTGCGAGCGATAAATTCTGTCTATTAATAATTAACTGTAAATACATGTAATATTTAATACTCATCCCTCACAATAAAATCGTAATATTAAGAATAACTTTAAGATCAACTACTCGCTGACTTCAAAGAAAATTCTTACGGAATATCAATCTAATATTGTACAAATACTCGAACACGACTTTCTTCAATGTCCCAATAAAACCATCTCGCGCTGCAAAGAAACCATCCCATAATCGGGTCGTCGGCTCTGTCATACACGCAGCAAGTACTCTATAACGTGGAATATAGCTAAGGCCTGCGCGCAGCTGCGAGTAAGTAAAGCGCTCGTTAAATCGGAAATACTCTCGTGTGGGCATTAGAGACGTATCTGACTCTCGCGGCGTCAGCCAGCTTGCGCGCGAAAAACACTACTGTTACAAATTCAAGCGGACCTATACGTATATATACATATGTATATATATATACGTTTAGGTCCGATATATATAAGAGGTGCGCATGCGCGCAAAAAAACCGCTCGTTCCCCCGTATATGGACGCGTAATACGCGCGGCCACTTCACGCTTCATTAGAGGGGAAAAAACAGTTGGCGCGTAATTGCGCGCTGCTGTAGCGGAGGTATTGGATGGCGGAAGTATTGGAATCAATAAGGGAATTAATCGTTCGATGGAAAATATTTTTTCAAAGTGTGTTCTGTTGAATGTTCTTAATTATGTTTAAGGCGATGTTAAGCTTCTATTGTTACCGATTTTTTTCGATTTATTCCGTCCTAACACAGCATCTCCCCAGAATACTGTAATTTAATAGAAAACTTCACATTTTCTTCCGTAGTTCACCATAACAAAAGACTCACACATCCTCAAAACGATCGGTAAAAGCCAATACAGATGCCACTTAACACGCTTCACACACGCCGTCAATAACAGATTCCCAACTGACGCTCGTTTTCCATACCAACGCGTCTCCTCCTGCACTTCCCGCGAACACATTGCCCCATAAATAAATATCAGCTGCAATTTTCCTTCCGCGAAAGAAAAAAAAATCCTAATTGCCCCGGCGTCTCCGCAGGAAAACGAAGTGTGAAACTCGCACGGCGCCGAGGCTAAGGACGCGATCGAGCGAAAAGAGGACGGGAGAATCCGCTCGTGTGCACGCGAGCATGTGGATTGGGCGCGAGAAAGCGCGAGCGGTGAAAGAGAGGCGCGATGCGCCTATGTGTATACGTGACCGAGTTATAAGGAGCCAAGCTCGCAACGCGGTTGAGAGATTCATTTTCATATGGAGGAAGAGTCGCGGCCTGGTAATGAGGCTCGCGTGGCTTGCTTCTGTTATTTTTTTGTCGGTTGATTTTTGTTTTTGTTTTTTTTCTTCTGGGTGAGCGGAAGAGAGTGAGAGGATGAAGTTTGTGTATATATACGGGTTTTTTTTTCTGATGGCCGTTTGGTGCGAAGTAGTGCGGATGGTGATTAATTAGAGTAATGGGGAGTGATTTGCGATGATTTAACAGTGGCGATTTGTTATGCGAGCTGTTAAGTGATTTTAATGATGACCTGGGAAGATTAAAAGTAAAAGAAAATTCTTTTATTATGCAGATGAGTGCAATAAGAATTTATTTTTCAAGAATTACAGAGTTTACTTAATTCATTGTATAAGTCAATCAAGCTCTTATTAGTTACAGTGATTATTAAACAATCGCCAATCTACTCCAGATTAAACGGAGAAAAAGCGAGGCCCTTGTTTGGAAGTAATTCGTTTCCAGAGCCAACAATGTAAATCCTTGTTACGCGTTAGACATTCATATACATACTATATTTTGTAACTTTTCAGCGCGCCATGAAGCGAACGACATAATTACTCGGCGGAAGTGTATGCGTTTGATACACAGTTTTGCGCGAGCGAATTGCGATATGGGCTGTTAAACAATTGTGACGTTTTTAATGTGCGAATGAAACCGGCTTCTTCTTATTTATTCGCTGCGAGGTTGTCTCTTATTGTATAGATATACTAATGGTTAAGATTTCATACTTTTCTATAATATAGAAAATACGCATTCAACGCCTTATTTATACCAATGAACGTTAACGCATGGAGAGTTGTATGATGTACTATTTTTATTCCTATGTAAAGATAACATTTATACTTAAAATATATATTAATACATAAATTACGAATGATGGAGCTTGTTCTTGAACCTTGTGACATTAATCTTACGAAGAAAGCGCCGTATGCAAAATCTGAATTGCCGTTTTACTACCGGTATACTTATTTTTTATGCAAAGGATTTTTCAATAACAGGTGACGATGATTAATGGCTTTAAAATTTATATTGAACCTTTTTACAATTTTCATAAAACTAAAAGCCTGTACTAGTATTTTTCAAGTTTTGGCTTTATAAAAGTACAAAATCAATCACCCAAACCAAACAATCCAAACAAGTAGGTCAATCCATCAAATCACCTCCAAAAGCGATCACCGAACCCACCATCCTCACAATCCACATTCCCCACCTCGATCTCCACACACCTCCACCCAGATCCATCTCTCAAAACCCAACCAAACCACAAAAAAGCCCAACCTCACGAACACTCCCTCACCGCTCTCGCAAAACTCTCAGGCCGATCTCTAACCGATCTCGGGCACGAGTCCTAAATATCGTGCCGCCCATAAACAAAAGTCCCGCGCTGAGCATCGTGAATTGAGATGCACACCTCTCGTCGTGGGAAGGCCGGGCGGCTCGTCTGGGGAAAAGGTTACGTGAGAAAAGCCGAGCATTGTGCGGGTTTAAGGTGTATATAGGCGCGCGCTCGTTTTTTGCGCGCCCGCGCGTGAAACTCTTAACGAGCGCCGGGTAATTAGATCCGCGAGGATTCGAGCAGGGACAGGCGCGACCTTAATGAGCGCGAGGGCGAGGATCTGAGAGTGAGAGCGGATGGTTCGTTGAGGTGAGGAAAGGTTTCGTTTCCTGGTTTCTGAGTGGATTGTGATTTTATTGATTGAGATGTTCAATGGTTGACATTTGATAAGGATTTTGGTGGGTTTGAAGATGTGGTGGGATAGGATAAGTTAATGGAGTAAAGTGAATGTTGGATGTATTAGCATAGAGATGCGGGTTTTCGTGAAATGTGAACTAGATGAGGATTAAGGTAAAAGTTACCTTGCTGGAATGAACTCTATCTTTTTCGTTAGATTGAATTTGTATCTAATCTAGTTTAGTTTCGTGAGAGCTTCAATTTTATGGGAGAGTGATTTTGAGACTTTGATGTATATTACCTTTTTTATGTAGGATGAGCTGTGAATTTTCATGTTCATTAAAAAAATTGTTTCGTGTAGAAAGAATATAATCTATAAAAGTTTTGAATAAATTAAAGAAGATTTTGGATTAATTAATATTTTTAAAAGAAAAATGTTCAGCCAAATAAAACGATAATGTTTATAAAACTGTTATTTTTTTATTGTAACTTCTCAATACTTTTGAGCTTTAATAATTACAGTCAATTAGCACAACTAATTGTTATTTAGCTAGTTGTATATTTTTACAATAGTGTAAGTACGATTATTAAAAAATAATTTTTCAATAATTTAACTTTATACGCCCTAAATCAGTAGCTATCACCGAGATTCAACTTTCTTAATATCTTGCTCCAATTGTAGACTGAAAGACAGCTTTCTTCGTCTCTTAATACGTTTAATCGTAAATTCTGTGAGCCACATTATTATGGTGATTGCCGTCACAAAATTTATAAATACTATGCAGAGAGTATAACTCCCAGAAAGATCCCTTATTACACCTGCGGAATGCGAAAAACATTAACTGAAAGTTGCGTTTAAATTAAGAAAGTAGCATTACAGCTTTAATTTTATTTATCTAGAAATCGCTATAATAGCTTTTAAGATGTATAAAAAGTTTCTTAATCATTACAAGAGCTATTTTATTACTTGATAATTATATTCAGAATCAATCGATTGTCACATAATTATTTGATTGAAGTGAATTCGCTTTTTATAAATAACAAAATTAATTGTCTTACCTAAAAATGGACCACATGTTAACAAAATAAATCCATTCATCAAGGATTGAATACTGCTAGCATTTGGAAGTTTCTCCAAAGGAACGTGACTTGGGATTACAAGTGTCATATACACAGTTCTGAGACCTTTGGCGATGCCCAAGCCAAGTGCAACGATCAACATATTGACATATCCAGTCGCAAATATCAGTGCTAAAATCATACGATTATCAGTTATTTTAATGAAAACCGATTGATCACAGTAAAAAAAATAAATTTTCATTTATAAAATTGCTATCTAAAGATTACAAACTCCAAAAAATGCAAACTAAAGCGAAAATTACACCTACAAAAGCTGTTCCGACGCATCAGCTCGACCGCCAGCGAAGCATGCATAAATCACAGCCGTCGATTTTCACTCAATCCAGATCGTGCCGCGCGTAACCCCGATTCCTTCACCCACACCTCCCGCCCATCGATTAAAACTCCCCTCAATTACCTCGCCCACCGCTTAACCATCCGCTACCCTAGAAAGTCTCATCCTCGATAATTACCTGTCCTCGTGATAATCAGCAGGACGAGGCTCACCAGGTACATGACTCTGGGCGATTTGCGCAGCCACTCGCCGATGTAGGGCGCCAGGGCCCGTAGAATCAGATCCGAACAGGCAATTGTACTCATCATCGTGGCGGTCTGGTCGAAGTTGAGCCGCATGTCCTTCAGGATGAACGGCGTGAGCACCGAGAAGTTCAGCTCAGCGAAGATGGCCACTGACATACCGATCATTATGTTTACGTAGACGGGGTCCCGCAGCAGGTCCAGATCGAATAATGAGGATATCCTGGATATCAGGCGGGAGAACAGGGAACGAGGTTTGGTGGGGAGTGAACTGGGGGGAGGGATTGGGTCTGATGGTGGTGGTGGTGGCGGTGGGGGTGGTGGTAGTTCGAGTGGTGGAGGTTCGAGTCTGAAAAAGTTGAAATTTTGGAGTTAGATGGATATTGTTGGATATATTTTGTGATTTATATAAATCGAAATTAGAGGTATTAATATAATTATGGTATATCGCAAATGTTTATGCAATCCTGCATTTTGTATGCTTGTACAAAAAATATGCAATTTATTAATACAGTCATAAAATGAGAATTATTGAATGCAAAATGATTTCGCAACTGTTATTCCGTTTTCATTTTCATGCTACGAATCTCTTATATTTTATTTTTATTTTTATGGCGATAACGTTTACTTTTATTGTTATCTCCAATTTTTTCGAAAACATTCTTAAAATTAAAGTCTTTTAGACCCGGTTAATTGCTTTAATAAAATCTTCTTTTAAAACGAAAAGATGTAAAGCTGATTTAATGTAAGAAGAATGAAATATGTAGGGATGTATGTCGGACGTTTGCGGAGCGATCGTAAAAGGCGAACGTAAAGCGCGAACACAAGCAAATTGGGATATCGAGAGATTTAGTCGAGGTTCGGCTGATGGTCGGTAGCGGAATAACGGGAAACTTTCTTCCAAATTAGGATTGCACTGGTTCTGCTTGATAATTTGAATGATTTTATTAGTTTTGTGATTGGAAATCGATTTTAGATTACTTTCAAATCGATCCTGATTGATTCTAATACTGGAAACAATAAATTCAATTAAATATAATTTTATGCAAATTGAATTTCAGAGAGTTGATTATTTAAAAAAAACGCTTAAATTACTCAATGCAATATTATAACTTTCGGCATTTGATAAATATTCAAAAATAACAATCGTTCATTTTTTAACCTTTAAAGGGCCGGAGAGCCGATATATCGGCTCGGTCCATGATAGGAACATTGTACATAGTTGATGGG
>UELX01001622.1:0-41007 GCA_900480035.1 Eupelmus urozonus | reverse complement strand
ACTGCGACTCGTGCTGAACACCTCACCCTCGCTAGAAAAAGCTTACTTTCTCCCCTTGTTGCACAATGTACTATTTTATTTGTCGAAAAGAATCAAAATACTTCAAAAACTTTTTATTACTCACACTATGACTATTTTCGAAAAGCAAATGTTCGATTGAATTCTAAGAGAGAAAAATAAGAGAGATTATTGTCTCTGTTAGAGAAATTAAACGAAGATTTAGAATGTTTCTGAAAATAATATTATCTAAGAAAATTTGCTCATACCTTGGATAATATTGGATATGATAATATATGGACCTTAATATTGAAAAATGTTACATTTTTGCGCAATCAATAAAAAAATTGAATCCAAGCAATTACTCAACAAATTAAGGTATTGAATATTCCCAAATTTCTAAGTCAATAACAGTTATACAGTCGGGTCATTGAAATTTTTTCTCCCCTTGTTAAATATAATCCAGGCAGTCTATTTAGTAATTTTAAAGTGTGTTGTTTTCACTATATGTGGATACAGAAAAACATCAAATCAAGTTAATTTTTTTTTAGCTCTAGCATTAGCCTTACAGAATAGACCCTCTATATTCTCGATATTTTAAAATATGTTTCACAACATTTTCAACTTAAAATTAAAAAAATCTAATGTGCGTATACTTTCTTTTTTTGAAACAAATAAAAGTAGCCATAATGTATTAAATGGGAGTTACTCACTTGGTTCGTGTCAATGTATCCAGATATTTATTAGTTGAACAATAAACTAATAATATTTAATTTAACCAGAACTGGATACTTAACTGTATTGTGAGTTGCGAATTGTTCATTTTCCCTTGTCAAGCATATCTTGGCATGAACAATACGGATAAAAATAACTCTCAAATCGATATTTGAGAACTCCTTATTAAAGATATTATTATTTCTTTTTCACAAATAGGCCCAACATGTAATGCTTCTGTAAATCCATGTAGTCCTAATCCTTGCCAGAATGACGGGCTATGTCGTATATTACGCGGAAGACAAATTTGCGAATGTACTTCCAGTTTTACTGGCCCCACATGCGAAACAGCAAAACCGTCATGTGGTGGATTTTTTAAAAGTTCTTCTGGATCTGTGGAATTTCCCGTTGGAAAAGGAAATAAGTATGACCACGGTCTCAGCTGTGCTTGGGTCATTTTGACAAATCATACAATGGTTCTAAACGTAACTTTTACAAGATTTGCTTTAGAAGATTCACACGGTGGCGATGAATGTAAACACGATTACGTACAGGTAATTGTTTGTTTATAAAATTTTATCACTAAAATAACAGTGATAATTACAATAAAATGTAATTACTTTACAATGTAGATTCATGATGGCAGATCTGCTGGAAGTCAAATTTTCGGCCGATATTGTGGCAATAAACTACCTAATAATGGTACAATTATTTCAACACACAATTCCCTTTATATTTGGTTTCATTCGGATAATACTATAAACAGCGATGGATTCGCTTTTAACTGGACGTCTATTAAACCATTTTGTGGAGGCGAGATGGAAGCAGATTATGGATCCATAACGTCCCCAGGTTTCCCCGGAAAATATCCAACTAATAGAGATTGCTTTTGGAATATTCGTGTGTCTGGTGGAAAAAAACTTGCTATGCATTTTATAACTTTAGAACTTGAAGAGCACCCTACTTGCGAGTTTGATTATCTTGAAGTAATTATTAAAAAATGTATCAATTCTAGTGAAACTTAAATGTTTTTTATATTTATTAATAATACTTTTAGATAAACGAAACTTATTGGCCTCGTCAGCAACTGGGACGTTTCTGTAATCACAGTAAACCTCTACCAATTGTTTCTTTAGATAACTTTGTTACCGTTCATTTTCATTCTGATAATTCAGGAACTGATATTGGTTTTCATTTATCATTTATTGCCATAGCAGGTAATATACATATTAATACATTTAAAGCTAATAATAATAAGCCTTTCATCCAAATAATATTAAAAAAATATGTATATAATAATTTAAGATGATTTGTAATTTATAATAAATTTTTAATGGAATAAATAATCTAAACAGCTTCACCAGATTGTGGTGGAATATTTACAAAAGACGCTGGAGAGATAATATCCCCAGGTTATCGTTCAGGAAGTTACACAAGAAATACTTATTGTGAGTGGGAAATACATTTGTTACAATCAAGCGATATTCGATTGCAATGGATAGATTTCGACGTTGAACGAGTAGGCAATTGTATAGGTGATTCAGTAGAGGTAAATATATTAAATTCTTACAGATTACCTAAGCTGATTCATGTTTTCGTAAAGGAAAAAACTAATATAAATATTCTAGATCTATGAAGGACAAACTATTAAATCTCCACTAATAGGAAGATACTGTGGGTCAACTATACCTCCTACAGTGACAGTAAAAGCAAACAAATTATTAATTCGCTTTAAAGCTGATGGTACCGGTGAAAAGAAAGGATTCATCCTTAAATATGAAGTCCAATGCGGCGGTAAATTTACAGAACCATCAGGCATAATAACATCTCCAATGTATCCTTCTCGCTATCCAGCTTCAAAGGATTGTATTTACTTAATATCACAACCTCCCGGAAAAGCAATAATGTTAACTGTTAATAGCTTGGATATTGAAACAGCCCCATCCGATACTAATCAAACCGAATGTTACTTTGATCGTCTTGAAATACGAGATGGAGATACAGAAAATTCAACTTTATTAACGACACTTTGTGGCGATAATATTTATAAGCCGATTAATCCTATCTACTCAACACACAATTACATGTTTCTTGAATTTTTGACTGATGCATATATTGATAAATATGGTTTTAAACTAAATTATACAACAATTGATCGTGGTAATGTATAAAATAATTTTATGTAATATATCATAATACTTATAAATTTATATTAAACATAATTTATTTTTATTTCTAAATTCTTAGAATGTGGTGGCATTTTTAATAGTGCACCTGGAACAATTGTCTTCCCAGGATCCAAATCAAAATGGACTTCAGATTGCCTATTTGTCTTACATGCTCCTCCAAATCACGTCATTCAACTAAGTTGGTCTTCTTTTCCCACTCGTCAGTCAACTATTAGCGATGAATGTGGAAAAAATTATGTAGTAGTTGAAGTAATTGAAAATTATGGATCAGCTGAATCAAACACATTAGGAAAGTACGTTGCGAGATCATAATGATAGTTTTTCATGTGTAAATTTTATTGAAACGTATTATTGAATATCAAATTTTTATTTTTAGATATTGTCCAACTAAGTCACCCCCACAGCTCATGACAACTCAAGGGAATGATTTAACTTTACGTTTTCATAATACTGGGGAAACTCTTGATGTAAATTATCAAGTTAATTATATTTTTCTTAATGACACGCACAATTGTGGAGGTCATTATTATGCTGATACAGGAACTATAAGATCACCAAATTATCCTGAAAAATATCCAAAAAATAAGGAATGCGTTTGGATTATTGAGGCCAAAAACAAGTTTGTAGTAACACTGACCTTTTCCAATTTCGAATTAGAGGACTCTTCTAAGTGTGCTTACGACTATTTAGAAATAAGGTGATTTATTTTTTAAATTTCATTTAATAAGTAATCAACTAAGTAAATTTGACAAAACAAAAACTGCATTTCTTTTTAAAAATAAGAATCTTTTTAAGAAAGGTTAGTTAATAATATGCGATATAATAATGCGAAGAAATCAGATGAATACCAGCGCAACGATTCGACGACAACTTGTCCTCCTTAAAGGTACTGCCTGAGGTGGACGACGAAGTATCGTCAAAATGTTGAGCTGCTATTCATCCGATTTGTTTGCATTATCAATAAACCTTCCTTATATTGCATAAGCAAACAACAACATAGAATTTCTTTAATAAAAAAGTTTTTTGAACAAAAATTATATAGTTGAGGTTTAATTAACTAACATTTGTAACAAAAGATTTATTTTTTCAAAGAGTTTCATCATTATTTAATTTATATTACAGAAGTGGTTCTCAAGAAAATTCCCCATTATTAGGCAAATTTTGCGGCACACAAATAGAAAATAAAATTAGAAGTATGACAAACCAAATGTACATTAAATTTGTTTCGGACTCTTCCTTACAGGATACAGGATTTGAATTTAGTTGGCATAGCATTAAACCTGGTATGTATAATAAAAACAAGAACTAAAGTTACAATTACAAATAATATGTTTATATAAAATAATTAACCCATGCTTGCACCATCTTTTATATTTTTAGGATGTGGTGGTAATTTACGTGCTTCCTCAGGGTCTATTATATCACCTAATTATCCCCAAAATTATTATCATCGTGCAATTTGTACATGGCATATTAGAGTTTCTGCTGGTAGTGCTATCCGGATTGTTTTTGTTGATTTCGATCTCGAAGAGCATTATAAGTGTACATTTGATTATCTAGAGATTTCTGATGTAATTAATGGATATAACCGAAATCCTCAACGATTTTGTGGTACTAATACTCCATCAATTTTAGTATCGAAAAGTAATCTTATTAAATTGACTTTCCGTAGTGATGTACTAACTAGCGCTCGAGGATTTCATCTTAGATACACAACTGGTAATTTGAACTGTTTCAAAATGAAAAAGTGATTTGTGTATTTATATATATTTTTGTAATAAAAATATTAATAAATGATTATATTTCAGATTGCCATAATAAAGTATCTGGTTTTGGAGGGGTAATTGAATCTCCAAATTTTCCGGAAAACTACGACAGCCAAAGCAATTGTTCCTGGACAATTTCAGTTCTACCAGGGAACACTATCAATATAACATTTTCTCACTTTGACGTACGAGCAAGCTCTGATAAAACATGCAAAAAAGATTATCTTAAAATTCAAGAAGGAGACAACGATGTACCAAATACAGAACTTATGACGAAGTGTGGATCGGAAGAAGACGTTTTACCACTACGAATTTCTTCAACGCAACGTCAAGTTTTTCTAACATTTATTTCGGGTAAATTTGCACTAGCTGGCGGATTTAGATTAGAGTGGTACGCAAATGGTTGCAGTAAATATCTTACAAAACCATTTGGGCAAATACAATCTCCAGGATATCCAAATGGAAACTCTTTACCACAAGCGATTGTGGAGTGCGAATGGTTGATTGAAGTAAATATGGATAAAAGTATAGAAATTACTTTCTCAAAAATTGATAATACAAGAAGTCGAACTTGTTCACAAGGTAAGTAATTAACATAATAAATATTTTTTTATTAGATAAAAAATCTAAACGAAAGAAGACTAAAGAACACTTTTTGTACTTTTACGCCTATCCGTGGCATAAATAGTCCATTGTTGCACCGCGTAGTTAGCGCCCGAGGGTAGCGAGGACTGTATATGCCACGGATAGCCGTGACAGTGGATTTATGCTAGTCAGTGCTATAAAATATTATACGATACTCGTGTAATAAGTAATACTTTAAGGTACGACGTTTAGCGTCCTCGCTTCGCTCAAGCGCTAATACACAGCTATTATTTTGAGACAAACCGAGATCTACTAGGGTATCTTCAAAGCATTTGAAGTTTTTAAATACAATTGCCACGTTGTTTTCTGTGGGAATTTAATGACCGCTCAATATATGTCAGCGAATATAATAATATGTCATAGAATATTTATTTTTATTATACTTTATTTCATCTTATCGTGCAAAAGTCTTTTTCTTTTAAACGTCTAGCAATATATTATATATGACTCAATTTCACTTGCACATTTGACTTAGTTGACACAGTTCTTTTATTTAGAGGTTCTAAATTCTCGGATACTTTAAGGATATCAATTGTCTACTGAGTCTTGGCTAAATTTTATAAAAAAAATTCATAAATATTTTTACTTTAATTAATAAATAACAAAATAGTCTCTAAATGTATATTCAAATTGAATCAAAAAAATTAATTAATTATTATATGCTATAATTTATTACAATTTGCTAATTATAATTAAAATACCATGTAAGAAAGTTAGTATAAATAATTTTATATTGCACCTATAGATTCTAACGGCGCAATAAGAATTTATAATGGAATTGATGAAAATGCACCATTATTAGTTGACTCTTTATGCTACTCAAAAACACCTGTAACATACACAAGTACTGGAAATCAAATGCTAATAAAATACTCATCAGAAGCAATATATGCAAGTCATGGATTTTCGTCAATGTATCGTACAGTAGATCTAAAATGTGGTGGTAAATTTACGAGTTATTCGGGTATTATTCATTCGCCTAATTATCCGAAAAATTATCCTCATAGCCAATATTGTGAATGGCTTATAACAGTTGATATGTATCACACGGTAAATCTAACTTTCTTGGACTTGGATCTTGAAAGAAGTAGAAATTGTTCAGACGATTACATAAAGGTACTCTTAGAACTTATTAATATAAAATCATTTTTAACAAAAACTTGATAGTTACTCATCATCATATTTTATTGTTATGTTTATGTTCATCAGCTAGTACTATCAAAATTGTCTAGTAAATAAATTAGAAAATAATTGTTTCTTTTTTTAATAAATAAAGAGAAAGATCATATATTTTCTGTTAACAGATTTTTGATGGGAATTCAACGGAAGCACCTTTATTAGGCAAACATTGTCACAACAATGATGGATTACCATACTACATTTCCAGTGGAGACCAAATGTTGGTCTTAATGAGAACTGATTCATTAGTGTCAGCAAAAGGTTTTAAGGCTGAATATAATCGCACATGCGGAGCTCGAATCACTGTAGACGGTGTAGGCATACTTCGCTCATCACCTACATTGCATACTTCATCACAAAACTGTAGTTGGATTTTAACAGCGAAAGAACCTGGTAAGTTACTTAATCTTTTAAGGCCCAATGTACGTACATAAAAGTTTCAATATATCCAACTTTTAAATTTTCAGAAATTTTTTCTCTTAGAAAGTTGAATTCCTTTTATTATTGTATGTTTTTTTATAAAAATAGTACAGCTCTGAAATGACAAATTTAAATATTATATTTATAAAATTAATAGTTATATATCAGTCTTAAAACTATAATTTATTTTTTAATTTTATGTGTAGATGATAAAATCACATTGGCTTTCAGCCATATCGAATTATATGAAGATAGCGAATGCTCGGAAAATCACATTGAAGTTTATGAGGGTGAAGGTATCGACGGACCATTATTAGGACAAATATGCTTGAATAAAATTCCTCCACCTTTTTACAGTACTGGAAACTCTCTTACTGTTCACTTAACATCTGATAGTTCACAAAATGTCGGTGATACATTCGACGCAACTTACTCAACATTCACCACCGGTATTGTATTTTTTTTTCCTTTTTATAATTTTGTAAATAAACAAACCTCATTAATAAACGATCATTCATTTAGTTTGATTTAGTGCAAATCAGTCCCAACCTATAACAAACTACATTCAACTAGAGAAACATGTTCTAAATTTAACTAATTAATTACTTAGGCACATTTTATTACGAATGTAGAGAACAATACTTGAGTTTAAAATTTTAATTAAATTTAAAATTGCTATAAGCAACGTGCTTAAATATAACAATATGCATGAAATAAATTAATTATCTAATTTTATAGCTTGTGGAGGCAAATATTTGGCGGAGAGTGGTACTATAGCTTCTCAGAATTATCCGCTTAGTTATCCGAGTAAAGCAGATTGTATTTGGATTCTTGATACAGCTCCTGGAAGCACTATTACATTATCATTTAGTGATTTTGACTTATTAAGTAGCGAACATTGTGACCTTGATTATGTAGAAGTACGAGAAAAAGATGGAATTGGAAAGTTACGAGGTGTCTTCTGCGGCCAAGACGAAGAAACTATTACTTCATCGCAACCCTTATGGATAAGATTTAAAACATCAAACAATTCGGTAGGCAATCCAAGAGGATTTAAAGCAGAATTTAATTTAATGACATATAATGTGATTACGGGAGATTCTGGTGAAATTGCCTCGCCAATATATCCACATCCTTACCGAAAAGGTAAAACATACTCATGGCAAATAACAGTTGCCCTTAATTATGTTATAAAAGTAGAGATTATAGATTTAAATCTGGATCATTATGAAGATTATTGTTATTCGTCATTAAAGGTTGGTATAATATATACATTAATATACAATTATAAATATATATATGTATATAATTCTAATAAAGTGACATGTTACCGTTACTTTTACAATATTGACAGATATACGATGGAGTTGACGACGATGCTCCTGAAATTAAAGAGTTTTGTGGACTTACAGTTCCAAATGAATCAGTGTCATCTTCCAGTAATTTAATGTACATAGAAATGGACAATACCTACGATCAAGTGGGTAATTGGTTCCATTTAAGATGGACAAAGATACCTCGAATAACTAACGAAGAGAATTCCAAAGAAACTGATAGTAAGTAATTATTTATAATAATAACATTTTGATAATAGATAGACAAGTTTATAAACTGTAATTTTTCCTCGTTTCCAAAAAAATAAATTTTACATTCCATCATTCACGACTCTAATAACATGAGAACCTCCCAATTTTCCATGAAAAAGGCCTTATCACACTCACATCGTAGATAATGTGTACCAAGAAAAATATTTGAGATTTGTATAAAGTATTTTTTAGGTTTTATTCTAATTTATACTAAACACATCACCTTCACCAGAAATATAGTTATTTACGACACAAGTGCGGTAAAGTGATTATAGCCTCGTGTTGACGTTTACACATGAGCGAAGCGAGTGCGGAAAGTTTACACAAGGTTAAAATCACTTTATCGCCCATATATCGTACATAATTTTTTGACACGACGTGCGGTAAACTTATTTTAACGCACGCTTTTCCTACCGACCGTGCGGGATAAGTTATTTTCTTCTCTTGTTGTACATAATCTACGTATGCATTTTAATACAATCAATCTAAATAAAACTAAATAAAATCAATCTAAATAAAAAATTATTGTTTTTATTTTTAGATTCTAAAAATAATAAATTAATTATTTTAACGGAAAAAAATAATACTTACTACTTTTCATCGCCTGGCTATCCAAATGGATACGCAGAGAATCTGAAAGTAACTTGGACAATTGTATCACCCGTTGGTACTCATTTACTTTTAAAGTTTTCTACTTTAAATATCGAAGAGTCTGAAGACTGTCTTGCAGACTATGTAGCTGTTTACAAAGGGTACCCTGAATCTATTGGGTCTAAGGAGAATCTTTTATATCGTCTCTGTTATTCTAATGCATCCTTGGCAAATTATCCTGGTACTAACGTCATGACTGTACAGTTCGTATCAGATTCTTATCTTAATGAAACTGGATTTAACGCATTAGTTATGACAGGTAATAATTAAATACAATTATTTAATACATTTTAAGTCTAAAAATTTAATAATGTTTAATTGTATAATTTATAGAATGTGGTGGACTTATAGAACAATCAAATGGTATTATTGAATTAAATAATGACATGCTTTATGGTAAAATTCTTCCATACATATACAGCTGTGAATGGATAGTGAAAGTGCGCCCTGGTAGACGAGTTAGTGTTAAAGTACTTGAAAATAAACTTAAAACTAGCGACCGAACAACAAGCGATCCTTGCAGAAACAACTACCTTTTGGTAAGAATGTTTTTATTTTTAAAAAATTAAACTGTATTTATAATACCTTATTTTATTTTTTAGTTGAAAAATGGAGACTCTGCTCATTCACCTTTATTGGGAAGTGGAAAGTACTGCAACAACACTGTACCTCCGGTACAAAACACTACTAGCAATTATCTCTACGTTAAACTTGCAGTAGCGTATGCAAGTATCAACTTTAAATTAATATTTAGGTAAAACATTTTATATAAAATATTAAAAATTAAAAAATTTATCGGTTTGATTTATTTTTTATGAATTTTAGAGAATTGGGACATGATTGTGGAGGTAGATTCCAACTATCAACAAAAACTGATTCACAAGAAGAAATATCGTCTCCAAACTATCCAAACATTCCTGCTCCTCATACTGAATGTACCTGGACATTCATGAGTGTAGACGAGCAACGCTTATCTATACATTTTCTATACAGATTTGATCTTGCATACAGTATAGAGTAAGTGTTTTGATAAATAACGTATTTAAGAAATTACAATAGTATAAATATCGCCGCATTAAAATGGACAGAATATTAAAAATATGATACATTCTTTTTTTACTTTTATTTTAGTTGCGAAAAGGAATATGTAGAAATTAGAGATGGAGGTACAGATACATCACCTTTGTTAGGAAGATTTTGTAAAAATACACCCCCTAGTACCATATCCACTAAGGGAAATCTAATGTATATTCGTTATTTTACTGACAATCCTGAACCACGAAACGGTTTTAAGGCACTTGTAACAACTGGAGGTAAATCTTAAACTACTATGAAATACTGTTAAAAATATTACTGGCTTAATTTTAAACTACTTTCTTGCAGGAGTTTGCGGTGGTATTGAAAGAGAACCACGTGGTGGTGTTATAACATTACCTGTTTCTTATAATATTAAGGATGGTATCTGTAATTGGTGGATTATTGCACCAACGTTCAATCGTGGTATAAAAATTTACTTCGAAGAACTTGATCTTCCTTATCGCAGCAATTGCAGTAATACAGATCACATTACAATCTATGAGAAAACTCCAGGAAGTTCTAACACTACAGAAATCGGCACTTATTGTGGCAAACGAAAACCAGGTCCCATTGATATTTTAACTAACGAAGCTATAATACTTTTTGAAGCAACGTATGATAATGCAAGGTTGCTTAACTCATTTAAACTTAATTATACATTTGATAATAATGGTAAGTAATCCTTTTTATTAAATCATATTTTGATTTAATTAATAATTTTAACGCAACATTTTTCTAACAAGCCTGCGGTGGTTATATAAACGCACAGTTTGGAGAAATTAAATCCACTGGTTATCCTCGATTAACAGGACATAAGTGAGTGTTGCATTTTGTTTTAATTAAAAGTATTATAAATCTTTTTAATACTAAATATGTCATTATTTTCAAAGATTTTGTAATTGGAAAATTACTGTAAAGGAAGGATACTACGTAAAACTTTACATCGAGGACTTAGATTTAGGTGGAGACACGTATACAGTGGGCAGTTATATTTCGGTATTATCTTCAAAATATATCGTTTGATTTTAACAAATTAATTCATAAATAATATTGAAAAACTTTATTGTTTTAGTTCTATCATGATTTTGGGTCAATTGCATTGATTGAGCGGTGGCAGGGTACCACTCAGTCAAGATCAATTTCAAGTTCTTCGAACTTTTTGAACATATATTATATATCAACTGGAGGTCATCGAGGAATTAAAGCTAATTTTGCTGCGCTACTGCCAGCTCGTAAGTACATGTACAGTAGGAACGTAAACAAATCAGATAATACGTAAGAATTTTAGTAGAAAACAATATTTTTTCATTATTATTTTAATACTATACCATTTTTTAGCGTGTGGAGGTTTATTAAGCGAATGGGAGGGAACTTTTTCAAGTCCACAGATAAAACCTTTTAATGCATCTTCGTACTATTGTAAATGGACTGTAAAACAGCCAGAAAATCTTGACTCTGCAGATAAATCTTCTTTGACACTATCTATGACTATTACTGGTAATATGCATACAGGAAAAGCAAAAATTGACTGTGGAAATTATAATTCTAATATTTTTATCAAAGGTAAGTGAGACATAAAGCAGACTTATAATATACTTAAACATTTAATTTATTTCACATTTTAGGAGATGAGGCACTAGCTAGAATCTGTGGTAATCTAAACCAAGAACCCATAACCGTATTAAGTCCTTATAAAACTCATTATATCGAGGTAAATATACTATTTAGTAGTAGATAATATACTTATGTCACTAAATCTTGAGTAATTTTTTTAAGGCTATAAATAATACTGGAACAAAAGCAAACTTTACCTTAACATACAAATGGCACAAATGCGGAGGTATTTTGACTGGTCCCTCACATATAATTAAAGCACCAAAAAATGCTTCTTATCCTATTTATTGTGCTTGGAAAGTCAAATTTCCAAACTATAGTGACATGATATTAGTAAGTTTTGCAAAAATGAATCTTCCATGCGGTACATCTTATTTACATGTAAAGTAAGTTGTTTCAGTAATTAATACAAATAACAATTCGAAGGCTTCTAATTTCTAATTTATTGTAATTACTTATAGAGGCAGAACATATCGTTCTCCAGTTTTAGGAAAGTTCTGTGGTAATATGAATCCACAGAATATTGTCAGTCCTGCAAATGAAATTATGATAGAGTATTATGCAACATCAGCATCCGGAGATTTTGAAATGCATATAGATCCATCCACATATGCATGTGGAGGAAAATTAGGAGGAAGAAGAACAGAATTTAGATCACCCGGGTAATAATAATCTATATATTTTTTTACGTAAAGTCAATTACAAATTTGTTAAAGTTGTCTTAAAATATATCTGTGAATGTTGCGTTAATCAAGCTCAATCAAACCTTATTTAAATCTGTTTTTATTTTGATAGATTTCCGAAAAATTATCCGAACAATACTGAATGCATATGGGAGATTGTGGCAAATAATGGTTATCACATTGGACTTACTTTTAAAGAAAGATTTAATTTAGAAACTAGTGCAAATTGCCAAAATGATTATGTTGAAGTAAGTTAAACAGTTATAAATAAATCAATAAATCAATTTGAATTAAAATAAAAAATACCCTTTTTATAGGTTTTTGAGTGGAAAGAAGAAATTATTAATAACACTAACTGGAATAGTTTAGGAAGAGTTTGCGGACGAAATCCACCAGAAAAACCATTTAATACAACGAACAATCGAATGATGGTTAAGTTTGTTTCAAATGACAAAATTGAAGGAGAAGGATTTGTAGCAGTTTGGTATTCAAATTGTGGAGGAGTTTATGAAGTTTCGGAGACTCCGAAGTTTATTGAATCTCCTAATTACGGCTTGGTTTATCCAGTTAATTCGTTTTGTAATTATACATTCATTGCACCAGAAGATAAAGATATAATTATTAAATTTACAAGTTTCAATGTGGAAGGTACTAAATTAATTATTAACTAAATTCAGTTTCTTAAAAATGCAATAGTAACAATAATCATAATAATAATAATAATAATAATTCATTAGTACGTCTAAACTGAAAAGTTAGTATCTTTATATGAGTTCTTTGTAATAGAATTTTTTGCAATTAAATATACTATACATTTCAACCAAAGAAAATTAAATCGTTTTAAGTTAACCAATTTAATTTGAAAATTAATTTTTGTTTAGGTATAGAATCGTTTTGTAAGTATGATAATGTTACAATTAAAATGTATTCTGGAGAATGGCTTCGCAATGAAAAAACTTTTTGTGGTATGGAAATTCCACCAAAGAAAATGGCACGGGGAAGAATGGAAGTAATATTTAGATCGGACGGTACTGTCAGTCGTTCTGGATTTAAATTTAAATATTTCCTCAATGGTGAGTAACTTATTAATATACATATATACAAGAATACTTAGTAACTTATAAAAATACATATATACAAGAATACTTAGTAACTTATAAAAATACATATATACAAGAATACTTGTGTTAAGCTCGCTGTAATAAATTTTGTCATTACGTCTTTTTATCAGGAGTTATATTTAATAAATTATGACATATATTATTATGGAAATATAAGTTTTTTTTTTGGTTTGAAGATCATTAATAAATTTATTTATTTTATATTAACTTATCGTGGTTTAAAAATACAAAAATAATTGTCAAGAACATTATTTCTAAAATCGAGTATAGAGTTGATCTATAGTACTTTTCTGAACGTAATATTTTAATTGAGTTTATATATTAAAATCAATACGTTAATTGATATATTATTTTTGTAGTTTTTGCAATTACCTGTAATGAAAGAAAAACATCTCATAAGATACTAATTAATAATAACTTTTTAGACTGTGGAGGTACTATAACGTCTCCAAGGATGATAACCCCTATATTTGACAATGATCCCGACTCATACGCATACGTGCACTGTACTTGGCTGGTACAAGCACCTCCTAAAAAAAGTGTTCTGCTGCGTTTTGAGGAATTTAATATTACTGAATCTTTAGGAAAGTAAGTATCGAAAAATTTATTTTTATTAAGCTTTATGGACAATTAGTAAATTTGAGAAATTAATTTATTTTCCAGTTGCATATCTAGCGGTGTAAGTATTTACGAAGGAAATTCTACCTACGAAGATAATAAAAAAGGAAGATTTTGTGGAAATTTAAATGAACATTTGCCAGTGATACAGTCTTTTAGTAATATGATGACCATATCTTTTCAAACAAGCTCATATGGAGAACGTGAAGATGTTTTAAAAGCTGCTGTAAGTTTATATAATGTAAATTATTTCTAAGATTATTGTTGCTGTACACACCGTAAAAAATATTTTCTTCAAGTGGCTACGTAATAGATTTTACCCCAGGCGTGTCTCTCGGTTATGTTTTATAACAAAATTAAAAAATAACAACTAATAGGGGTAACGTGTTGCATGAATAAGACCCTTACATCTGTGGTTATATAATCGACGTTGAAGATCACTTGCAGATATCTGCAGGTTTACATTATTTAAAACTGTAATCTAATAAGCTTGTTTCGCTAATGGCTACTGCATGACTGACAACTGAGATGAAACAAAATATTTAGTTTTATTTCCGATTAAAACTTAATATAAACTCAGAATTACATGTAACGAAATACATTGAATCGTTTAGCTAAAATAATTTCACACTTTTCTTTAGGTACTCTTTGTAAATGGTCCTGAATCTGGTTGTGGAGGAAATATACAAGTTAATAAGTCGAGAACATTTAAAACTCAATTGGGCGACTATTACGAGCCTCTCCAAGATTGTCACTGGTCAATTTCAGCACCACCAGGTTATAACATTCAGTTCACATTCGAACAAATTGACTTAAAGAATACTACGTTCAACGACACTATCGTAAATAAACGCAAGGCTTGTAATAGCGACTACTTAGAGGTAAGATTGTCACAAAGATAATACTTAAGTAATTTAATTCAGATTATATAAGACATTTTTTGTAGATTCGAGATGGTGGACCATATGCGGAATTAATTGGGCACTTCTGTGGTAAAGAAGTGCCACCGCCAATAACGTCTACATCCAATTTACTTTGGATAAGATTTATTTCCGATAGTGTCAATCAAGGACGTGGTGTAAAGGGAACACTTACTACTGTTACATGTAATAATTAATAAGCAATTCATTAATTTTTTATTCGATTGCAAAATTTTAATATCTTGTATAATCATGGCATTAAAAAGTTGGAATATTTATACAAGCAAATTAATAGTTTATGAAAAACTTTATACAAATTATTTAAAACAAAAGTTTAATTTGCTAAGACTTTATTCATATATCTTCATATTATAAGATAAAAATATACTACTGAGAGTTCTAATTAATATGTTATTATCACATCTAGCACAATGTGGACTATCCGACTTAAGCGTTGACCAAAAACCCAAATTTTTAACTTCGCCAAATTATCCGGACACCTATCCGTCGGAAATTACTTGTAGATGGGTAATTCATGCAATTTCCGGGAGCAATAGTCTTCGGAGGATAAGAATCCAATTCGAAGATTTAAATTTAAAAGAGTCAGAGAAATGTCAAGATGAATACTTGCAAATTGCTGATATGGATGTAAGTTGATTTTCCTGTTTAAAAGATAAAGTATGTAAAATTAAATTTGAATTATATGATTTCTATTATTTTTGTTAAACAGAGTCGCTCGGTCATAAGTGAAGGACTTGGCTTAGATCTGGTTGTTACAGGATCCAAAACTCGACAAACGGACATAGTATTAGTATGTTTAAATATTTGATTTTTCTCTGGATTTATATTATATATTATATATTGTATTTCATTGTTTTATGTTAATTATTACAGGCTAGCCAAAGTCCTCAGTCCTTTATCAAATATTGTGGTACTAATTCAACACATGACTACTACAGGTAATCTACAGTGCTTTATTAAGAATTAAATTTTCGCAATACTAAATATGCTAAATTGTAACTGGATCTTAAACACGCCTACTCTCTACCAGTCTCTCTTATATATTAAATTGTTTTGATTTTTTAAGAAGTTGCATATATTTAATGAAAAATAATTATCGATCTTTGCTCTGCTGTTCATAAAGATTATTTTTCGTCTTAATCGGCAATAAGCAATCACATTTTTATTTATTTTTTTTAAATTGTAGAAAAGATACAAATTTAAATTTTATCTTTTTAATTCAGTAACTTCAAGGACGTGGAAATAATTTATAAAGCGAAGCGGGGTGAAAAAGGACAGAAAAAAGGTTTCAAGCTAGAGTATAGCAAAGCTACTTGCTCGCGAAATTACACAGGCTCCCAAGGTAGGATTGTCCATGATGATGTGTCAGAGTGTTGGATGACGATCGAAGTTCCCGTCAATTACACAATCAATATCTACTTCCACACTTTCTTCTTACCCGGTGAGGATGACTGCAGTAAAGGTTATATGCAGGTAATTATAAAACTAAAAATTTTCTAGTACTTTTTAATTTAGTGTATAGAAGTAATGTTTAAACAATAATAACTTTTCATAGTTATCGACTCTAATTTTTCGACTTATGTAAAAGATGGTTTACATTCGATCGTTCTCAAATTTTGTGATCGTAATGTACGTGATAAAAAAGTAATTTAAGCTAAGTCTGCTAAGTGTGAAATACTTTATTTAGCATTTTCATCATTTAAGATGCGCGTAGTACTTATAGGTGAATAGAAATAGTAACGTATACTTTAAAAATGATGAAGATGGTTAATAAAGCGCATTTATCGAAGTGAGCTTAAATTATTGATTTTATCGGGCAAATTATACTATTAAAATTTGAGGACAATAAAAAAATCTAAGGCATACCTATAAAAGTAAATACCGTCGAGACAAAAAATTTGAGCATTACTGAACGCAGCTTCGCCGTGTACTTACATTCGTCTTTATCGTTTCCTTATAGTCAGACTGTTAAACTGTCAAATTCAATAAAAACAGTTAATTTTTCGTTAATAACTTAACCGTTTATACATTTCAGATACGTGAAGGCGGATTTAATGGCCACATAATTGAGACTGTATGCAATTATGCGATTCCGAACCCGATATTCAGCACCACAAACCGAATTAGCATTCACGTCCTAGGCAACAAGATGTTCAGCGGCTACCATAGCAGTAGCTATGATTTCACGTATACGTCAACAAACAATGGTAAAACGACAACTTTTAGTTAACTTAACGATGTAAATTACCAATTATTAATTTATTGCCTAATTCTCCGATATAGGAAGAGGATGCGGCGGTATTTTGTACAACTACGGCGGTGTATTTTCCTCGCCGTTCTATCCGGAATCGTACCGGAACCGAACCACCTGCACTTGGGATTTACGCGTGCCACGAGGGATGCGGCTCTCTCTGACCTTTGACAATTTTGATATTGGCCAAAAAAATATGTGCGATACAGATTACCTGTATATCTCTGAGATGGTTGATGGCGAATCGGATGTGAAAGTTAACTACTGCGGAGGGGTAAGACGATTTGATGAAGCATTCGATTAAATAAGGAAGACAATTGTTAATTGTTTGTTTTGTGATTTAGGATACACCCGCAGATTATCACTCGGAGAAAGATCGAGTGCTGGTAACGTATGTGACCAGTGTGAACAACGGAGGAACTGGCTGGCTCGCTCATTTCGCAGCTTATTAAGTAATTCGTTAGACTTACTTGATTACTTGTATATAAATAAATTTTTTTTAAATTCATTATAGTATTAATTGGTAGTTATAAATTATAATATTTTGATATATGTAACATACAATTAAGTTTTTATAATTAACCAAAATAATTAATAAAAAAATTTTTAATATTTTTTGTTGGTTTCATCGATGTCATTTTCCCAAAAATTAAATAATTAGGTATCAAAGTTCAGAAGTTGCTAATAATGAGTTAACTTTTTAGAAAATCTAAGTTAAAATGTGTATATTGTATTCAAGCCTTTCACTAATAATACTATTAAATTTATACACTCTAAACTAAAAAGTGTAAAAACGGGTAACAAAAAGTTTAGAACTTACATTTTAATTTTTATAAAATTTTAAAATGTAGGTTTTAATTTTAAAAGTAACTTTTATTTACTATTACGAAAATTTGTACTAAGTTAGATAAAAAAATTCTAATAGAAAAAAATTACTAAAATATTGAGATAATTAGCTGTATTATAAATATAAGTATATATTCGTATAACTTACATTTTCATCCTTAAAGTTACTTTAAGGATTAAATCCTATGCTTTAAACTTTTATAAAGATTAAAATGTAGGTTTTAACATTTTACTTCCAGATTTCGCACTTTTGAATTTATAGTATGAAAATATCAACCATTTGAAGCATTACAAACTAAAGGATATCCAAATATTGCTTAAAAATGTTATTATAATTAACAATTAATGCATTTTATTAATATTAAAAATATATATATTTTTTTTTATTTTACTGAAAAGTTCATTTGGGGTAGTTGTCCAGTTTTAATTTCAGACCCCTAAATTTCGAATCATCCTAATCACAAAATTAGCCGAGAGAAAAATTGTACAAATATAGCACATACTCCATTATGCTGGATTCACATGAGCGTCAACATACCATTTTAGCATGCGCTCGTACAGAGTACGTGGTAAAATGGTATGTTGACCTTCATGCAAATTTGGTATAATGGTAATATACTGTAATATATTATATAATGGTAATATAATGGTGCTATACTACACCCGCACAATTTTTCTTTTTGTAGATATGAAGTTGTACTACATGGAATCGAAGTTAATTAGAGTTTGATAATTTTCTAGACGTTGTTTAATAAATCTTTGCATATACATGGTGCAACAGAAGTTCGTTTAGAATAATTTGAATCAAACTTTTCGACGTTGGGTGAGCTGGATTTCTGCCAGGTTAGGTTAGATCGTTGAAACATACAAGAATACATTCGGTCTAACCTAAACTGGCAAGAATATCCAGCTCACCCAATATCATAAATAAATTAATTTTAAAAAATTCAAAACAATATTTTCTTCGACAGTTCAGTACAACAAAGAATATTAGTAGGTTATATTATACTGACTGCTCAATATAGAGGTTTAATCAGTGATTCAATTTTATCGATCTTGAAAACTATTTTTATGTACTTAAATGTCATACGCAAGACAATATGCAATACGGTATTAACTGTGATGAGAACCTGAGAACATTGAGAGTGACAGTGCTTCGTAAGAACTGAACTATCAACTGTCTAGGGACCCCTTATTAGGAAGACTACCAAGCTCTAATTTTCTACATCATTTTCGGAGAATTTACTCACAAAAAGGAATCCAACGTCTGAATCTAAAGGTTACACCCTGAGGTGCAAAAATGACTGCATTGCACGCCAAATAAGGTATTATATTTAAGTATTTATGTATATAATATTATGTAGTAGTACTTACGTGAGAGATCGTGATGGCTTCTTATCTGGTATTCTGGTATTAATTTTACGGCTTATGTTGAAGTACTTACTAGTAAACAGCTTCAGATTCAAGATTATTCTCTTTATGTAGTTTTATTTTTCTACTAGCAGTATTAGTAGGTACTGCAACAAAACTGAGGCAGGAGAATATAGTGCTCTCTACTGAAAATATAATTAATTCTGCTTATTTTTTTGTAAAAATAGTCCACTGATTCTAAAAATTCGGTTCTAACTATACATTTTCAATAGCGAAAATTCCCTGTATAAACTCTTGGTCAAATTTACCGCCGAACTGGCCGAACCAACCCGCCAACGGACCGACCGGACGGCAATACGGCAAAATCGAGAAACAATGGCGCTGTCGTCGAGAGCGGGACAGCTGAGACGCCACCCCATTAAAATTGAATTCGGCTGGTTTGTACACGCTCAGTGACGGTTGAACGTGCGAAAAACGCGGCGCGCGCGAGTTGTTATTGTTGTCGGTCCGTATGCTCCTGCCAAGCTCAAAGAAACGAAAATGCAAACAACGGAGATGCCTGACGACGAGGATCTGTCGTGTAATGACTTCGAGGCTATCCTGCTCAACTGCGACGAGCAGAAGGCTTGGCTGAAGAAACTCAAGGAGTCGTGTGTCAGTTTTCACACTAAGCTCGAACGCAATATTTCAGAGTCTATTTCTAAGTGTTCAGGTAGGTGGTTTTGATTATTTGGTCTTTTTGGTAAGGGGTGTATTAGTCGATAAGGGTCTAATTAAAAGGAAAAGTACATGTGTATTGCTTTTGCAGAAGACTTAAAGAGATTTGAGAAAAGTCAACAAAAATTAGCAGAGTTGGAGAATGAGAAAAAGGAATTGAAGTTATCTTTGGGAAATGTAAAGCTCGAGCAGAAAGTGGTAGAAAAAAGAACCATAAGAACGATCAATGAGATCGAGAAGACCAAGACTGATATTAAAGTTATAGAAGAGAATAAGGAAAAGCTGGCACTGGAAATGGTTGACCTAGAACTAGGTAATACCTGTTTTATTTGTTACAATTTAGAATAGAATCTACTTACAATAGCTTTATTGAACTGAACAATCGTAGGCTGATTTTTAAGCTGTATAAAGTTCACTTCGCTTGTATATTCTAACAAAATTTTTTTTTTAATTACAGCTTTATTTTATTTTCAAATTTGTTATTCAATGTTTGTATTCTTTGTAGAATTTGAAAAATCAAAGGTGTATATGAAGAAACAATGGAATGCACTTATAAAAGCTTGCAATGTATATAAAGATCTATTGGATATCCATATTGCTGTAGAAGTAATTGATCACAATGAGCATGTGACGGTGACATTTTTTAAAGCTGAAAACCCAACAGACAAACATTTTTTTGTCGTTCTTATTAACCAAGACAATTGTTGGAAAGGTATTAATTTTATAATATATTTATATACAATATGATATTTAGAAATTTGGTTTGATGATTATAATATTGTAATACTTTTGTTTTAGTGGATAAGATTGAACCAGAATTAAGCGTGGAAAATAAATATCAATTAAACCAAGTTGTACAGTTTTCAAAACTCTCTGAGGTAGAAAATGTCACTAAGTTGCTTTGTGAATTAAGAAAACTATTTTTAAAAAATTATTTTTAAGATTAGATTAAGATAATAATAGTTGTACAGTTTATATTTTTATATAAAGACTTTATTCGACATAATATGTTGAAGATTAATTTTTATCGTACATAGAATTCATTCATCAAATTTTTAACAATTTAACTAATGTAGATGGGCAATTTTCTTTTATTATACATTGAAATACACTGTAGTCCATTGTACTTATATATTTTATGTAGCATTAAAATATACTTGTTGAAATTTATTTAACTACATTGCTTACTAGAATATTTTTTTTTCCTTGAAAACTTATAAATAATCCAGTATAAAAAAAAGTTGGAATTTCATCACAGTGTATCAAGGCTTGATTATGATAAAAATATTTAATTTCTAAATAATAGTAATTCTACATAAATCTGTAATAATATGTCCAAATTTAACCTCAAGCCCAAAATTTTATTTTTTGTTGCAGTTATAGCTTTTAACAAATTAATTATTAAATTTTAAAGATTAAGAGATGTAATAATAGAATTTTATATTCTAATAATTCAATCAATTGACATTACAAAAATATAACAATAAGTTGTATGGAAAATAATTAGCATACTACTGGCACAGGTCCAATTAGCTACAAAGTCACTTTCTAACTTTGAATTAACTTTGAATTTTCATAATGATACAATTTTAATATTTTAATAAAGATAAATCTATATAAGTATGAATTTCATCTTATTGAATTATTAATACTTTATTTGTGATATTTTTATTATAAAATTATCTAAGGCATTTTTTATCTTTTTTTTTTCACTGACAATGAGTAGGGTCATTTCTATCAGAAATCAAAAGAATACTTTTTTAATAATTTTTATTTCGAAAAAATATTGTGATCAAATTAAATTATTCAAGATTTTCTCATATTTTTCACAATTCCATTAATCTCTTAAACGTAAATATTTATGAAAATATGTATTAGTATAGTTTGAACCATTATAATTATCTATCCACAATTTCTTAAAGATTTAATTTTTATCATAACGTACTGAAATATTTTTTTTATTTATAGAAGAATATATTTTTTAAACTGAATATGAAATACATAGAAATACAAATAAAAATTTTAGGTGAAAATTCTTAAGTTCACACTAGGGATATCTTAGGTATAATTTAATTTTTGCACAAAGAGAAATAAAATAAGAGTATCAGTCTCTCAAAGAGTTTTCTTTTTTTCAAGATAAGCGATTGTTACTTTTAACTATTACTTAATTATTTTAAATTCGTTTGATTACGTTATATAATACTTTTGTTAGTATTATTATAAGAGAAAGATTGACAATATTGATTTATCTTTGATATACATTTTTTATTTTAAAATTTTGTAAAAAATACAATAATTTGCTCTATAAAATGGTTATACATATAAGAATAGGTGCTATAATACTTTTTGTAAGATTGTTAATATTAACAAAAGTAAAATATACATCTAAAGAAGCAAGTAATGTGAATAACTACTTATGCAGTATACAAAAAATTAATATTTCTTTTGACTTAACATTTTGCTTACATTTTAATTAATATTTGTTACATGCTTACATGTTAAATCTATACTCATTTTATTAGTGTCTACATAATTTTATTTATTAAAGAAATAAAGTATGAATACTCAACCAACATTCGAGTATATTAGAACCAACTTTACAAACAAAAGAATTTGCTCATACATAGACATGTTATATATTTTATAATTAATATTTTAAAAAACTAGAATAACCTAGCCTTTTAATTAATGCCAAATATGAATTCGATCGATTTTTATTTCAAAAATCGCTCTTTTGCTATTTCAGCAAGACAGAATATGCCTTCTATAAATAGAGACAATTATTTATTGCTTTAACAAAATTTTAGGCAAATGTATCCATAATCGTGCAACTGCATTCGTAAAAGCACTACGCTTTGTAGAAAATTTAAAATATTTGTGTAAAACTAATAAAACAATAGGTTTTTTCTTTAAATAAAAAAGTCAGGTATCGCTTTATTTTGCTCAAGTCCAAGTATTTGTATCTTGATATATATATAATGAATAACTTTGCCTTTCAAGCGCTAACGCGCCCCTTGATTGTCAATGTTTGATTTCGGTTAAAACTCAAAGCGGCAAATTCAAGTTTTAAATTCTTTTTCACATTTTCACAAATAATTACGTTCTCTTATGATCTTTTCAACAAACTACCAAATAATTTACTCCTACTTTCCCACAAGTTCAAACCATCCTATTTCCAAAGCCTTCTACCAACATGAAAAATTCCACATCAATTTCCAAACCGCACCATCAAAAAAAAAATAAAATTCATCATCAAAACAATCCTCCAGCCCATCGAGCCCCACAAAAGAGCCTCGAGAACATTCTTTAAAGCCGCAATCGATGGTAATCGTACCTCGGGACGATTTTTCGGTCGCGCCATACGTCCACGTGCTCGTGTACGCACGCAGCCGGAGCGCGCATTTAAAAGACCAGGCCCCGATATTACGTATGCGCGAGCGCACGCGTCGATAACAATTCACGTCCCTTTTTATTGGCACAAAAGTCAACGCGGCCCGCCGCCGTCTCGCTCGCGTACGCGGGGTCAATTGATCTCGCCCACTGTCAATCAGTCGCGGCCGTCGCTGTCGTTGGGAGCGCCTAACTCGAACAGATTTCATTCGCATCTATTGACCCTCGCGCTTCTTGGGCTTTGCTGTCTTCTTTTTTTTTCATGCTTGAATCGCCGCTCGTTCGATTCGAAGGGGATAATGGTCAATTAGCGATCGATGTCTCGCGCGGCTCTGCCCCGGGAGGCGTCTTCGTCCTTAGTGCGTCTTAAAACGAGATCGCACTTGACGAGGCAGATTTGAGTCTCGATTTGTGCGAGCCTCGACGTTGTCGACTGTACAGAGATTGATTAATTGTACGTGTATTTTGGGAGTCGATTCATCAGTTATTGATGGTTCTTCTTTTTTTTTTCGTTTGTTTGACTATGCTATTGGTGTATGAAAATAAATCCTTTTATTAGCTTTCAACGAGTACAGAAAAATTGGGGTGATTGAAAGGTCTCGTTTCAACTGAAGATTGTATAAAAGTGGAAGGAGATTTATAGGTCTCGTTTGATATTTCATATTTAAGATTACTATTTTAAACGTTTGATTGAAATGATGATTGAATTCGTTTTATCTACTTGCTTTGATTAATTTATGATAGATAGGAGAATTCATTCATAAAATATAGATTTACCGTACAATAAAAATTTGGTTTTAAATACCTGAGTTAGTAATTTTTGTAATTTTTTCTTTTTTTTCTCTTTTTTTTTGACAAAAATGTACCAAAATAATAAGATCGATTTCTTCTGTGAAACCATTGATGACATAATTCGTTCATTGAGAGTCTGATACAATCGCTCACTGTAAAAGACAATTACTAATCGGCTTAATTTTACAACGAGCTCGTCATGAATATGTGAGAATTATTTACATGTGTATCTTTTTTTCTAAAATATAATTATTAATGCTACTCTTATACACGTATGGAATTAATTCGAATATCACCGAAATGATTTCTTTTAAAGTTTACTTTTGTATGAAATAGTTTTTTCTTAGTTCAATGGAAAATTATATAAAAATAATTATTCGAGAAAGTTTTTGCTTTCAAATTTTTGTTGGTTGAAAAAAAAAAACATTGATGCATTATCGATTCAGCGTTAAAACTAAAATGGTTCTACGAAACTATTGAAAATCATATTTTTGTACATTTATTTTTTGTTAAAGTTCAAAAATGCTCCGACTCTATTATAGTAAAAAATATTCTACACTAAATGTAATATTTATTAAATACGACGTATATTATTTTTAAAAATAATTACTTTCATAACTAATGATAAATTACCATTTACCAATTAATAAAAGTTCAAGGATTTTTAAAGACAATTTAATTCTCGTGTAAAAAATTTTTTTCTAGTCCTGAATTTCAAGTCATAATGTAATGATATTGCTTCCAAAAAAGTAATTATTAAATATGGACGCGAATCAAACAAAATTTTCAAAAACCCACTCCGAAGTGTGGGACTACACAAAACGAAGCGCAAAACTTTATAGAATAATTACTTTCCCTCCTACAAACCCAAAAACACGTCTATTTCCACGCTCCCAAAGAAAAATTCCTCAGTGCCAGTTTCTACACTCTCTACAAAACTCCGCTTCGCCATCCTCTCACTCTCGACACTCCACAATGCCTTATCCCTCATATCTTCTCCGTTCCTCCGAGGAAACACACGTGCATTCGACATCGATAACAACTGTAAAAGCCAGACAGATAAAATAAAAAGACGCGGAGAGAAGTCGTCGATCGGTTAGGCTCTACTCTAGGGTCGCCGCGAAGGAGACATTGCCGCCGGAGGCGGCGGCGGCCTGCGCGAGCAGTAGGGTGGGCGGCAAAGGCGGCGGGGGCGTCGGCTCGCTCGTCGTTGTCGGCGGCGTTGGGCAGTCGTTCGCCACGCCGTAGACCTTGGCGTGATTCACCTCCAGGGCGACGGTCAGGTCGGCGAGGCCGGCGTCGCACAGCACTGGGTTATCTGGAATTTTAAGGAATGATTTTGTTAGGTTTGATGGTTTTTTGAGTTGGTGGATCGTTTGATGCTTTTATATTAAAATTAATGTAAAGTATTGAACATTTTTTACAAAAAGTTTTTTATAAATGAATTAAAAATAAATATCGCATAATATATTAAATTTAACTTAAATTTTTGAAATATACACAATAATTTTCAAAATGCATTAAATTTAATGAATAATTAAGCATTAAGCTCAAAAGATAATGAAAAATGAATGCTTTTCTTATAGGTGAATTTAAAAGTATTTGTTTTAAAATAAAATATTAAAAGCATAATTATTGCATAAGAAAATGTAACAATTGAAATGACGATTCCATTACTTTGTTTACTAAAGCACTTTGAACGTATTGTGCTAATTTAAAAAGATTTACGAAGTTGGACTCTAGGGAGCCTTTTATCAAATCATAGTGCTTCAATAAGAAGCTCTTATTAACCACTTAAAACGCAAACGATTATTGAAT
The DNA here is from genome assembly GCA_900480035.1 of Eupelmus urozonus. Lineage (NCBI taxonomy): Eukaryota > Metazoa > Arthropoda > Insecta > Hymenoptera > Eupelmidae > Eupelmus > Eupelmus urozonus. The sequence continues at coordinate 14,621 of UELX01001622.1, read as the reverse complement.
TAATATACTCAGCCATTCAAGCAATTATTAAATATTAATAGTTTTCTTGCGTTTAAGGATTCTTATATTTTATTATAAAATTAGATAAAAATTGAGAGAATTATGTAATTTAATTTAAAATATTCAAACCTTAACAATTTATAATAGAATAATAGAATAATTCAATTTTATATGAAATATATTCATTTAATATAACTTTTTCTGAGCTATTAAAGCATATCATATAATTGGAAAAGGGTTATGTATCACATGAAAAACTTATTTTCTCTACTTATCGATTAGCCGATATCTACTTTAAATGTTAAGACTAACAAACTGGTTTAAAAATTTTGATTAGATTATACTATTTTTAGAGACGATACCAGTAAATTGGTAAATTATAAAATAAATGTAAAATATATAATTTATTGTATTTATGAATAAAAATAAAAATCTGTCTTAAATATGTATTTTAACGGCATTTTAGCCTTTATCATTCATTTTTTCTTTCAAAAACATATAGCATTCTTAATTTTATAGATTTTTCATTTTTGATTAAAGATTTCAAAGTTAATAATAAAATACTTTTAAACATTCATTTTTCGATTATTACTAAATCTACTTACTAAATAGAAAATCTTTTTGTCACATGATTATGACTATTAATATTCTGCAAAAATTGTTATGCATTATTATGTTCAATTCTTTCTTTAGATAATTATTTATGCAGATAAATAAATAGGTAATGTAATCAAAACGGGTAGTTTGTACAATATTTAAAAAAAGTATATATAATATTCGAAATACGATGTATCAGTAATGACTATATCGTATTTCCAAAATGAAGTGTCAAATTGTCAACCCTTGCAGCTACTTAGTTTATTTTTTGTGCTGTCAAGTAAAGTGTTTCCAAATGCCAAATCTCTTACATTAATACTAATGAATACTCTACAAAAAAGAAAAACATTGAAGATAAAACTCTGTAAAATCAAAAAAACTTTATAAACCAGAGCATAATTCCTCCTAGAAATTGTCCCCAAAAACTCTTCTCCAACCTCATGCATGAAACATTACACATTACTCCAAAAAAAAGCAAGCTCTCGGTACGTTCGACAATCTACGAATCGGTCTCTTGCAGCAGTCACAAGAACATCATCTCTCCACTAATCTATGAAAACCGCTTAAGGGGAGGGCAAACCTCGCTAGTGACACGGCAGCTTTTTCAATTTTTATCAACTCGCAGAGATGGAACAAGAGAGCGAGTGAGAGAGGCTGCAGCCACCCTAGCGGTCATGCGGCGCGCGCGCGAGCATACATACATACATATAACTGGTGTCAATGGGGTTATCGTAAAGACGCGCGCGGCCAGCTGTACGTAGCGTCGACGACGAGGTTCGTTGATGAGAGATAGGCGCGTGCGCGCGTATACCACGCGACCGCGCCACGCCAGGGCAAAAAGTGCCAAGTTGGATGTGTGTGCGTGTGTGTATAGCGTAGGAAGCCATGAGGGAAAATGTGGAGCGCGATCCGGATTCGTCTGAGGAGATTGGTCGGGAGTGGAGAAAAAAAATTGCCATCGATATTTACGCGCAGATAGCGGATAATGGATGGATATGTAGTATAATTCACTTCTACGCTGAGATAAAACAATGTGACGAGGCGCGTAAATACGCGATGCGAAATTGCGAAAAATTATCGTCTATGCTTGCATGTGATTTGCGAATAGTGCTGCGGTGAAAGTTTATTGAATGGGGAGTTGGTATCATAGAAAAAAGATTATAATAATTTAAGGTTTTCACTGGTCACTGTTTTAGATAACCTGTCGTGTAGGAACAAGTCATTAAAACACCGAAATTCTCGTATACGAATGAATTAAATGATTAATTAATGAATAAATTGAATAAATTTATACTTTTCTGAATATTAAAAATGACTTTTTACATATGTATACTTTAGAAATTAAAAAACATGTTTTTTTTTAATAATTATAATCCAGCTAAATAATTTAGGAAGTTTCGGAAAAATATGAAAAATGACACGATTGTCTGGTAACTGAAAATACGATCGACTTTTTACAATTATTATTACCGTTAATACTGGTAATTTTTTCTAAGAAATATAATAAAAATTGGCTATTTCTCAATGATTCTAAGAAATTTATTCTAAATCATAAAATTTATAAATTTTTTAATGATTCAATGAAAATTTTATGCGAAAAATTACCATATATTTAAGCGTTTGATGTATGTTCGGTATCAATTTTTATTAAAAAATGTTTAACAAAAAACATACCAGTATATTTTTCGATTTTGGAATTTCTTTCAGTTTTAACAATAAAATTTGTAATGTTAAAAAACATACTTAATCATTTGCTTTTTTCTATTCACAGTAACAATCTACAAGATCGAATAAATATTTCAACTCCACCTTATTGAATAAATTATGATTGTTTATTATCATTTCTAGCCTAGTAATATATCAAAAATTTGCAACACATCTTTAGTTAGTTTTTTTTTAATTCTTACCCAAACTTTTTTACTAATTTTTTCGAATATATTGCTAAGATTTATTATATTTTTTCATTATATTATTTAAAATAGGTACATAGGAATCAAGCTGAACTTTCTTTTAAGTGAAACAAACTCTAAATTCGACCGAGTAGGGTAAATTGTAATAGTAGAAATGGCCAAGTAACCAATAAATGACAAGCCAAAGTGGCAATTTCTCATTAAGCTCAAAATACTGATTTTAACGGTTCTTCACATTTCCTGACTAAATTGGCTTATCCTCAATATCTGAGGCAAATTTATATTCCCTTTGCGATTAAAACTTGCTACTGTAAACAACGTCATTACTTCTACCTCTTGGGCCATGAAATATTAAAGGATCGTTAAAAGCATGTCATGCTAAATAAGATATGATTAAACGAACTGGCATGTTTTTGGCCTGCTCTCTGATTATTTCATTTGTATTTCTTTTAGGGATAAAATCTCGCGTAAAAAAATTACTTTTAGTTAAGATTTGACTGCAGTTTGAGTTTAGAAAACTTAATTCGGATTTGATCCGTTAAAAATTTGCAAAACTCTATAGATAGCTAAGAAAATTTGATAAATATTTGGTAGAAAGATTTGATTAACAGTCGAAGAGCAAAAAATCATACAAAACACGTCATAGCTCCTACTTATTAAATATCTGTATTACGAATAAGTATTCTTTATTTTTTTGATAACATATACTTTTACAATAATTTCCACAAACCATTGTTCACAAGTACATAAAAAAGAAAAATGAATTCAAATCCAACCCAACAGGTCAACTCCCACAAAGAAAAACCTCCGAAAAATCTTAAGACACGCCGCAGTCTCTCGTCACACCGAAAAATCCACGATAGATAAACGATAGCCACAATCAATGGAGCCCGCGTGTACACACATAAACGGGACAAAAGAGAAAAATGGATCGGCTGTTTACGGTGCGCGCTGACGCTAAGAGAGCCAGAAAAAGAGAGAGAGAGAGAGAGAGAGAGAGAGAGAGAGAGAGAGAGAGAGAGAGAAAGAGAGAAATCATAAATGAAAAAAAGGGAAAGCCTCGAGAGAGCAGGGGCAATCCGGCGACAATAAACAAGCCACGGTCGCGGGCGTATATGACAGGCGCGGGCGCCAAAGCCGGGAGCTTATGAAACGGCGCGTCGCGGATCGGCGGCGCCACGGGCAGGGGGTTATCGCGCCTATATAACTCTATATATCTTGTCGCCAGCTAACGCGCTCTCTCTCTCTCGACGAGCTTTGACAAATATATATATGTATATATGTGGTATGCGAGCGCGTGGGACTACTGACCAGGCCAGAGGAAAAGAGAGAGATAAGAGCGCAGAAGAAGAGGCGGCTTTGTACACATACGCGATGTTTGACGAGATAGGGGATTTCGAGGCTTCAGGGGGATTCTATGATTTACGAGTTATCTCCTGAGCGAGGAATGGACGGACTGAGTTTTCGTTTAAAGGATTAGAGGATTGCTGTGCTTGCTGGGCTGATGGAGAAAAATTGATCGAGTGCCGATCTCTTGATTTGGTTTATATATATACAACATTATAGATTTTGAATTTAATTTTAAAGGTCAACATTTTTTATTTGATGGGTAATTAATAGCAGTTAATTTATTAATTTTTAACGAGATCTGACAGTTGAAAAGAACTAATTCTCAAAGATGGAATTGAGAACAATCAAAGAATCCTTATTGACCTCTAAATCTAAGCTGTCCTGTTAAAATGTAATAAATTTTATACTGACAGGTCATACGCTTGACGTAAATTGTTCTAAAGTCTCGCAGTATATGAACGAGAAATTTGGTACACCAAAAAGGAGCAATGATAAAAATTTATATCGATCTGTCAGGATCTCCTTTATCTCATTCTAAAAGCATCGATTGCAACTCGTTTTTCTTTCCTAATGATGCGATATATATCAAAAATTGACTTAAACATAAATCAAAATGATTTGATCAAGATAATGCAGCAAGTCATCAAATAAAAATAAAAATAAGTATAATTTTATGATCGTAATTATATTGGCTAGTATGTTAGACTATACTAGTACTTACTATTCTAGAATGATCATAAAAACTTGGATATGAGCGCCATTAAAAACTGTTTATGAACAATATAGAATAACAATAGAATTTAATAACGTAGCTTTGTCTACAAAATTTGTTCATCATAGTCTAAAAATGATATTTGACCAATAAGAAACGCGAACGAAATAACACCTCAAAGTCATTTCCTACAATAATAATAAAAAAGTGAACTACAAGGTACTATAAATTCAATTAATCCCTTCATAATTTAATAACAACCCATAACGCATTCCATCAAGATAATCAACCACCCAAAGAAAAACTCTCCCACAAAGAAAAAACCAAACAATCCTCCCACCCATCCCAGTAATAAAAGAATCCCGTTAAAAAATTCAAAGCAAGCTCGTAAATCGTCGAGGCCCCCGTGCATTGCCCGAGTCCTTGCCAAAAAAAGAAAACGAGCCTCCCGCTCTTAACACGGTATATAGGCCCGGCCGAAAGAAATATACTGGCACGCTCGTGATCGTAAAAATTTAAAAATATAACCGCGAAAAATGCAAGCGATAAAAAAAGGGAATAGGCGCCAGGCGGGCCCAGCGAGGCGCGATTCTTTATCGGCCGGTCATTTGTCACGCTCGCGCCAGTTCTCTCTTCATTAATTACACACATACGTGAAACACAGACGAGCGAGAGGCTGAATCACGCTCGCGGAGGATGCACTCGGCTTGCGTCATTCCATGCGCCGGAGAGTGTCGCGACCAAGCGCCCTGCGCTATTAGAGAAATCTCAATTGCCCGCGATAGCGACAGTCCCGGTTGTCGCTGCGAGTTTCGAGATGAGAGCGGGGAGAGGCCGATTTTTTTTTTTTTTATTTTTTTTTTTTGTTTGTGTGGAGCGCCGGAGCTGGTGTTTTGTTCGGCGCTTTGTTTTGGCGATCGATCGATTTTTTTTGTTAATTATGTAGGAGTTGTTGTGCTTGCTGATTTGATTTCAAGGATTTGAATTGCTAGAATGAGCGCGTGTGTTTTTTTTGTTTAGGGAAACGCGCTGTTTGTGTGGTCTTCGGGCTGAATTCATTATTAATTGTAATGATCTTGATAAAGGAAGTAGAAGAAATTAATTCAATAAACGAATAAAAGATCTACAAAGTTTTTTAATAACATTATATGATAAATCCTAGTTATCTTTCGTTGTAAATGGTAATATAATTTTCCAAATTTATTTCAACAATAAAAAAATAATTAAAAATTCACTTTACTGATCGTGAATCAGAAGTGAACTCATCAGATTCTACTAAATCTTTCTTTAATAACTCAGCACTTAATTAATCGATTCATTGACAGTCGTATAATTGAGTTCGAAGCTACTTTTGTCTTTGAAAAAACCTTTCCTTTCTCGTTGATCAAATACATATTCATGCAATTATAAATGACTTAACGGATCATTAGCTAAATCAACAATTTATCGATAGTTAAAAATCTACTCAATTCATCTGTTTCACTTGTCTGCAAGATGTAATCTATTGGAAGGAATTCTGAATTTTTATCTGATTTTTCAATGATTGTCGACATAAAATTAAGTAAAGTCGGTGCATTAGTACGCGATAAATCATATTTATTTTTTTTAACAGTTCGCTGCATCAGCTTCACCGATAAGAGGCAGCAAAAATCCCGCGATCATGTTTAGGTGACACGTGTGCAAACTGATACACATAGGCTGTTTCATCATTTTTGCATAATCAAATCTGCGTGTGAATAGACATATTAAAGAGCTTTCCAGATGTCCATAAATTTTATTCGAACGCTTCTTCTTTATTTATTTATTAAAATTAGGAAGTTTTGGAAATCGCGAATGTTTGAATCTTTTGAACTATAAAAGATTTGAGCTACTCTTAGTTTCTTCAAATATTATTAAATTAACCTTTTTGTAATACAATAATGTTTCTTCAATCCCCAACTATAAAATGTAATAGTAACGTTTTTAAAATCTTTAAAAGATATCCGAAAAGCGAATCAATCATTATCACGCCTCCAACTCAACACATCCATCTTCTTAATCTCCAAAACAAACAATCACAGCGACTAGACAAACAACCTCCCACCCCAACTTTACCAAAGCACAAAAATCTTCCTTCGAAGACCGGCCTCATAACCGATCGGGAAAATAATAAAATCTGACGAATCATCGCCAACTGGGCAAACGAGGGACAATCAGTCGTCTCTGTCCCGCGCGCGTCAGCAAACAATGTCTGTCATGCATAATTGAAAAGGCTTTACGAGCTCGTGGGAGCTCCGTCATCGTACCTTGGAGATAAATGCGCAGAACGTCGGGCACGCCGTGGACAGTGCAGCGGGTATTGGCGACGAGCTCGGGCTTCAGGGTGCTTATCCGGTTGGCGCTTACGTCCACCCAGCAGAGGCCGGGGAAGCCGCGGAAGTCGCGCTCCGAGAGGGTCACCAGTCGATTGTGCGAGGCGTTCAGCTCCTCCAGCGATGGCAGCCACGTCTGAGGAAATAGTTAAGGGTTTGGTTTGAAAGGATTTGGAAAGTTTTATTGTTTAGATTTATTTACGGGAATTCTATGAGATTGTGATAGTATAAAGTCAGGTTGTAGAATTTGAAAAATATTTTTGTTTATTGGACGATAAGGCAAATGGTATCGTATTAATTTTTCTCTTATCGTTTGCTTTATTCCGGAAAAATTCTTGCCTCGCGTAAACAATACATTGGCATCGGTTTGTGATGAAAAAAATTAAGTTATAAATACTGAAGCCTTGACCAATAAAAGATATTTATTGTATTTGATACTAACGATGATATTAATTTATTACCTGTTATAACTAACATTCAACGATTTAAAAAAAGACTTTTCAATTATTTGAAAATTACTATCAAAGGCGTAATTGAAATTGTTAATTTAATCAGTATCCTAACATCCAATAACCTACCTCGGACGTATCCTCGAGCGTGGTGAGCTCGTTATGCGACAAATCCAGAACGCGCAGGCCATCGAGGCCTCGCAAATCTCTCAGTCCTATCGTAGGTCCCAAAGCGTTGTGGCTAAGATTCAGCCTCTGCAGTTCCTTCATGCCCAAAAACAGTGAGCCCTCGAGGTTACGCAGCTCGTTGTGCTGCAGACGCATGTCCTGGATGTTAAAGCCGGCTGTTTCGTCGCTCTCCTCCTCTACCAGATTCTGCAATACCACCAGGGGAGAAAGGATCGTTGGCTTGAAATTAACAAGTTTTTTTCCAAACAAAATCATCGACAAAGAAATTTTATAGAGGATGTATCGTTGATCCTTTGGTAGAAAAATCTATAACTTTTTTGTCTGATTCTTATGTAGAAGCCACTTTTTAGGCCTGAAGTGTATTCGTAATGTACTATATTTTAAACTTACTTTATTTCCGACTAAATCTTAAATGAAACACAAATTTTCAAACATATTACTTGCACAGCTTACTTGCTACTTTTAACTTTATTTTTCTACCAGAGGAATTTAGCAGGCTCAAGCACTTTCACTTTCAAGCCAGCCAACGGTACAATTACTTTCAAGCAATGAACTTACCTCGACGGGTGATCTACCACGCAGCAACCTGCTGATCTTATTGCTGGAAAGATCCAGCAAGCGCAGCTCGCGCAGTCCACGAATTGAGGCGAACGAAAATTCTTGCAGCTGATTGTGGGTGAGGTTCAAGCATTTTAAGGATTTTAAGGGGTAAAGAGCACTGTTGCTGCTGGTACCGTCGGCATTGACGCTACCGTCGCCGCCGAGTGATCTCAAAGAATTGTGACCAAGCTCCAAGTCCTCCAGCATTTCCGCCTCGACGAAATCGTCCTCGGTTAGCTGAGATTTGAAAATTACCGATTTTTGAGTTGGATGGTTAAGCTTATATTGCAAGGGTATTTTGTATAGACAATGTTTTAAGCAGAATGAAGAATAACCGTTAATAGATGAAGATTTATTAATTTTATTGTCATTATAAATATAAATATTTTTAAATTTATGAAAATTTTTAACGCACATATGAAAAATCTTCTATCATTTAAATAATTCTACGATAACTTTTAAAATAAATAGTGGATACATATTAAATAACTATACGCTTTAACACGTTCGTGTAATTATGAAAAAATATCACATTCACCTTTAGCCTCCTAATTTTATCAAAACAAATATTTTGATAATTAAACTTTGATTAATAATAATCTATCTTAATATGTTTCACATTATCTAACACTTCGTTTTTAATGGAATATAAACTCCCGATATACCTTTTATTGTTTACTAAAAATGGTACAATATTTTATAGATTAATTTTAATACTAAGAGAAACAAAGTCTTAGAAAACTTATTAGTCTTTTTAGTAATTATGTGGTAAAACAAGAAAATCTAAAAAATTTTCTAAGTTTTTGACAAAATTCATTGAAAATCTCGTAACTTTTATTAAAAATATCTTTTTATTGTATATTTAATATTAAATATTTTAAATACTTATTAAAATACTTTGAACATTATTCTTTTTATTAATTCTACAATTTAAAACTGAACCTGATTAAAATGAGATAGTTTTAGTAATTTGTATGTTCAAATTATAATGATTGCAACAAAAATTATATGATAATGAATACATTTTACAAATCATATTTGCACAAAGTGTACCTTTACTATCTACAGTTTCTGGAATAAACACTTTTTATATGCCAATAATTTAATCAAATGATGATAAAGTAATCACACGTGGAATTAATTGACTGTACATAATCAATTTTTTTTATTTACATGAATAAAATAAGTAAATAAGTGCATAAATTTAGTGCAAATCATTATAAAAAAAAAATATTATCTTAAGAGTTTATTTAAATACTCATATCCAAATTTCAGCAAGATATTTTTAAGAATCGCTTTAAAAAATATTGAATTTATAAAGACCGACAATCAATGACATATGTTTTCGCAAAATGTATTGTTTTCTGAAACTATTATTTTTAGTAAAAAAATTTCCAACTTCGTTACTCTTTGTTAATGGTGCTTTCAAATTTTAGTTTAATATTTACTTTTATTTTCTTCCACCGATCTACTTTCAAAAATTTTAAGCATTTACGAATCAGTCTATCAAAATAAAGTTAAAATCTAACCATTGATACCATAAAAATTTCACTTTCTTATCAGTCTTTGTGAGCCCAAAATTATCATCAGTATGAAAAAAAAAATGGCTAGCCCGAGTCCAAAATTCACTCATGGAAAAGAAGTAGCGCACGCGCTGCGCGTCAAGAAGAGGAAGTCCCAGCGACGAACGCGTTGGCTAATTCAATGAAGCTCGACAGGCGTGCACACATCGCCGGAAACACTCGATTCGGTAATTACGTGTTTCTGCGGTAATTGCGGCTAATGCGGGGCACGCGCGCGGGATGCCGCCACGGACGGAGCTTTTAAGCGTTACGGAGGAAAGGAGATTCGTGTTAACATGTCTTGACATGGTATTTAAGATTTACCCGTGTTTTTTTTTTCAAAATAAAAGATTTGCAGATATGAAAATTTTCAAAATTCGGCGTGAGGCATTTATTTTGTAAGTATTTCCAAAGTTGTGCAGAATGTATTGCTATCATGCTCTCGAGAGGTTCTTTTCATTGTGAATAAAGGGTTCCTTAGCAAAAATACAATCATGTGAGATTCACGTGCACGTGAATAATCTGATGATATTATACATCATATTGACACATTTTATACTGTATAATTTTTTCAATTATTTTTCAAAAATAATTTAAAATTAATCACATTAATTGTTTAGTAAATTTTTTGTAATCTTTGATAATTTAAAGGTAATCTGTCACGCGATTTGTCATTTGATTTTTTCTGCTAGAATCAAAACATTCGCACATATTATGTATATAAATTTATAGGAAAGTAACTATATTTTTAAAATTATTTTTACATTTTCAAAATCATAATCTTAAAAAAATCAAAAGTCTGCTTACTTTAAGATTACTTTCTCTAAGATTCTCAATATTATACAGAACAGTTTAAATTAGAAAAACTCGAAGCAAAGAAGTAATTTTTTAATATACTGATGGCGAATAAAATCGATATCGCACGGTCAATCGTTTATCTAAATTATCCTCAATTCAAAGAGTTAACTATATACGGACCGCGTAAAATCGCCGTAAGAAGGCGTAAAAAATAAGCCGTAACGTTTACATTGGACTCACCACTTGCAGATCATTGTAGGAGAGCTCAAGGAACTTGAGCCTGCGCGCCTTCTGGAGAGTACCGTCAAGGCTGCCAATTTTGTTGTGCTGAAGAAAGAGCGACTCGAGACGGTGCAGAAAACGAAATTCCGCCGGCAAGTGAGTCAGCTTGTTATCCGCGGCGTAGAGCATCTTCAAATTGTGCCCCGAGGACGGCAGCTCGCCGTCCAGGGATGTCAGCTCGTTCGCGTTTATCAGCAACCACTCGAGTTGATTCAGATCCCTGAAACAAGATTAGAAGATGCCCAGATGGAGGAGTTTTTAACACTCGAGAGGGATAAGTAACACGGGTGGAAATGTAAATTTTAGGAATTCAAGATCTTGTTAAATTAATGGATTTAGTAGTAGCTTGAGAGCTTCAATTTAAAAAGGTGTATTTTACTGAATTTTATTAATATTTATTTATTAAGAATGTACGTAAAAAAATCACTGAGACTCGTTGGAATTTGACGCATATACTTTTATGTTCATAACTATAAAATAGGTATACGTATTAACTTTAACTGATGGCTGCGTACGTCATTCTACGAATCAAGTACAACGAATAAACGCAATAATTACGAGCTTTTGTAGGTAAGTAAGCCTGGTAAACAAGGTATATAGACTAGATTGTCTTTTATATAATGGAACCTTGAAATAAACTAAAATTTTCCGTTTCATAATAATGCAATGGAAGAAAAAATTTCCCATTTGATGCAAATAAACATATGACAGGTTAAAAATTTACCTTAAAGTACGATTCAAGCTAATCAAGTGATTTCTGCCAACGTGAAGGTGCTTGACCAAAGGAGGTAGAGAGCCAGGTACCATTTCCGATATGGAATTTCCCGCTAACATAAGGTATTGCAGCGTTGGATTGTACTGTAAAGAAATGTTAAAATTCGAATCATCACATTATCACAATTAAAAGAATAAAACCAATAAATGTACTTTTTATCTATGGTATCATTAGTAACGTTGCCAAATAGCATCTTATTTATTGTTTACAACTACTTGCTGTATATTAAATTAATTTTACAGCTCATTAACTTCGGACTTCGCTAGTACATTAATTTATTATTTTTTATTTTTCTTATGTAGGAATCCAGTTTTTAAAATATTTTTAAAAATACTTATTACATTTAAATAAACCAATTATTTATTGTTGAAATTAAAAGTTTTATTTTACAGGATAATGTTACAGGAATTCAAAATTCATAAATCTAATATTATTGTAATAGTTATTATATTAATACTAATAATTAAAAATTGTCTTATATTATTAATAATATTGTTATCAGATCCACATCATCTCATTGTCAATAAACACGAACATTTATTATAATCCCTTATACAGCGCATTACATCATAATCCTCTTGACAAATTCCGTATCTACTATCAAAGCAGAGCTAATCTCAAGACACCCATAATCGCATACACTCGTCTAGACGAATCTTCGCTATCTCAAGCAAAGAGCGACGCGAACGGAAGTCGCCGCGTTACTTTTTCTTTTCTCTCTTTCTCTCAGCGCGGTGATCAGCGCGCGCGGCCAGCTGTCAGCGATAACGCGTATATGATGACATTGAAAAGCCGCACGATGGGCTATAAGCGCGAGAGGCGCCGGGATGATAATAAAACGCGCGCGCGTACGCGTGCGGACACCCAAGTGGCTCTCTCCCTCGGGATCAAGATTAAACATGGAAAACTCCAGCGCGCCAGAGGCGCCTTGTCTGTCATTCAAAATATTTATTTTTCATGTCAGTGCCGAATCCGTAAGCGATTTCGATAAGCTAGCGGTATCGGAGAGAATTTCAGGTCTTCTGAGCTGCGACACGCGCTTTTTTTTTCTTCCCTGGGGAAGCGACATTCGTAATTTAGGGAGATTATTTTGCGATACGCGCAGTTATCGGCGCTTCTTGTCATAATAATTATTTTTTTATCGCGCTCACTTTCAAAATTACGAAAGCAGAAAGTGCAACGTTCAGCTTTTTTCTTTGAGGAAAATGTTCTTAAGCGGCTTGAGAATAATATGACGCGAGATTGCGGAGATCAAATATTTTATTTTATGCTTTTTCCCAGTATATGTGAATGTATTCGATGCACTAAAGTGAGTCACAAATAAATGATTTCCAAAAGCTTTAAAACTTTGTCCATGGATCTCGTACAAAATAAAGTTTGAAATGAATGAGCTTTAATTAATTAAAAAAATAGTAATCCTCGTTAGTTCTGCTTTATGAATAATATTTCAGTAAAAATTAAAAATATTAAAGTAAAAATGGAATTAGCACATCAACGAAACCAATTTTAAGTAATATGAAAGTTCATCAAAGTTAATACACATAACATAAATTCACTGACCTTACCAATAAGTGAAAAAATATCTGTTATCTTAGAAAAAGTGATTACACTGTTATATCCATCATTTCATGAAGCAACATTGAGTAATATTCGTTTTATTAGTTACCCTATCGTTAATATAATTACAATTAAAATGTATTACGTTGCTCGTTAAAATGCATTTTTCTAATTTAAATTAATTAATAATCCTTAAAACTCTAGTTATATCTATAAGTATAATGATAATTCGTAAACGTTTACCAGTAGTCAATTCAAACGAATTCACTGACCCTTAGTATTAAGTAATAACAAAAAATTAATCGTTATCTTAAAGAAAAACACAGCGGATAGAGCGCTTTATCATTTAATCAAGCAATATTGAGTAACGCTCTTCACTTTCAACCAGCTAAGTTACAGATAAATACTTATATGAAGAAGAAACTTCAAATCTCAAGTGCCCCCTGTAAATGACCATGCGTGTGTACAACTTTAACTCAAACGATAGATAGGTTCGAATAAAATGATAGTCTGAAGACTAAATACCATAGCTCTCATAGTAAGAAAGTGACGGTATTAACAAAATGGCTTGTAGTTTTGTTAGATTTTCTCGTTATACTTTTAAATATTTTGTATTGTTTTATATCTGAAAACCAATCATAAATCTCTTACAATGACTGATTCACAAATCGTTACTCAACAAAATTTCCAGTTACTTGTCGTGAGGGAATTTTATAGACGATAAATAAATGGTTAGTGCAATACTACGCTTAAAATTCATAAGATTCACCCCCCTTCGAGAATTTATTGATACTACGACCAGCTGCCAGCATAAATAATAATTACCTTGAAGTCGTCAGCGTCAATGCGATTGATTCGATTTCTGCTCAGGTCAAGGGTTCGTAAAAGCGATAGATGAGACAATATATGCCTCGGAATCGCCGGTACCTCATTGTCCGCTAGACTTAAATACTGCGTCCTACCCAGGCCTGCAAATACCTCTTCGTCCAGCATCCTAGATAAATACAAAAAAGAATTTTAAAAAGTAATAAGAATTTCTTTTCGATTATGTTGATTGATGATTTATCTATGCCAAATAAAATGATAAAATTGTTTGTGAAAATTATCTATGCGATCAGCTTTTTTATATAATAAGAACAAGATTTTTATTATTTAAATTAATAGTTCTTCGTTAATTTTTATTTATTTATTATTAATTTTATAGAATTATGTTGATCACCCTGACAGAAAAATGGAATACTTTTTTACAGTCTGCTCGTGATTTAGAGTTACTTATATTTTATGAATAGGATTATACAATGAAATTACTAATATAGTGTTCATCATCTTTTTTTAATATTAATACTTACAAGAAGAGGACCAGGGTTGCGGGTCATGGATTTTACTGAAACTTTTTCAGGGGCTTCTTTGGGCAAAATAAGAAGACCCGTGTCTCAGGGTTTTATTGAATAGGCCTTAAAATTCGAATTATGGATAAATTTAATAATAT
>UELX01001621.1:0-41019 GCA_900480035.1 Eupelmus urozonus | reverse complement strand
CCCTGACTTGAAGGAATTAAAATTTAAATTATCGAATAATTTTTATGTATAAGAAATAAAATACAACCGCTATTCTCTTACGGACTTAGACAAACAACGCTCACTTAGACAAACCAATCAATAAAAAAATAAAAGTTATGAAACAAAAATTAACCAACATCACCGCACAGACTGCCGTTCACGCATCAAGTGCATCGCACAATACACAATATAAAAAACGAAAACAGCCAACTACTCTCATCATTCACCACCAAGTGTTATGATAAATACATCAACGATGACTGTCAGCAGATTTAGAAAAAAGAAAGCCTAATCCCAATCGTTATAACATTATACCCCGTCCACCCCCAAGGGGAAACGAGTGCGCCTTTTCGTGCAAGCATAAGTTACCCTCGCGCCGTCCGTCCACTTGCTGTATTAGCGTTTGATTAAATAAACAGAGATTAGCACATGAAAGAGGCCCGGATCCAATCGATACTGGCGCTCTCGCGTGTATACAGATGTGCGCGCCGAGGCTCGCCGTCACCCGGAATAGAAGCTGTATATACAGGCGCGGCGGTCCCCATTAGACTGGCAATTACTCTGAATTAACAATGAGGGAAATAATTACGCGCTCGTTATGTTTATGTTCGACGAGCGCTGCCCGCCGAATTTTGTTTTTAAGTAAAACAGCTTTGTTATTTCGGTGATTTCGAATGGATTAATTAAGTGTCGTTTAGGAGATTTAATGAATAGCGGATGTGTATTGGGCTCTGGGTTCGGGTCGGGAAAATTAGAATTGTTTCGCGGGGACAAAGTGGTGATGCTTGCTTTGTTATACTTAAGTAATTGCGATTAAATAGTAGAAGAATTTAATATTAATGAAAATATACCCTCATGAAAAAAAATAGTAGTATTAGGTGCAAATATTGAAGATTAAATGAAAATTGGGAAATTTCAAACGCTACTGAAATGGTACAAAACACCAATGTTCAAACTAGTACTAAACTCAAGTGTTTTTTTATAAAGGTAGACATTTACAATTTTTAAAAACATTTTACTCGGATATAGATACTTATATTAAAAAATAATGTAAACTACTCATCTTTATAATAACACAAATTTCAAACTAATCAAATCCTCTTAAACACCATAAAAACCAAAACGATCCTCCATCGAAAAATAACCCCACAACCCTCTCTAAATCCAGCCCTATCGAATCATCAAAGAAACTTAATTCCCCCCTCGCCGTCCATATTGCACTCGCGGCTCCATTCTCACAATGCTCCCATCCGCACTCCTATCTCAGCCGTTTCATCATTTAATACAAAAGCCATTGCGCCTCCGCGTCTTTACGCCACACATAATCCACTCGCACAGCACCTTAAACCATACCTATATACACACATCTCAGCCGTGTCTTCTCAGTCCCGCTCATATCTCGCGATCCGGCAGCGGAAATTATATACGTATCGCCTTGGTCCCTAGTTTATACGTAACACACAAGTGTGTCCTTTGCACTATAAGACGCCTAGAGAGAGAGAGACGGAGACTTATCACCGCGGCGCGCACGAGATTAAGCCTCGTAAAATTATAAAGTTCGAGGCTAAAGCTGTCGCGGGCTGCCCCATTCGCACGTTCGTAATATAACCTCTAGAGCTCGAATCGCTTTACGAGCGGCAATCGCCCGCGAGCTAGAGACGCGAGATACTCCGTATAGATGTTCGTTTTGGGTGGGGTTTCTTGGGTTGGTGAATTGTATAAGTGAAGATGGGTGGTATTCGCGGAGACTTTCTTTTAAGGATGCGGAGAGATGTGGGGTTTACTTTCTATTTTGATGAGGTTGTTGGGTTATTAATGTTTTATTGGGGATAGTTTGTTTCGTATGGAAATTTTGAGCGGTTGATTTCGTTTATGGTGATAGGCTTGTGTTTTTGTCGTTTATGTAAGGTTATTGCTGATTATGTTCTACTTTAAAGCTAGGTATTGATTTTTAATGATTTATATAAAGTTACAAATAAACTCAATGAAATATTTGTATCAATTTCAAGGATAAACGAAACATATTGTTTTTATAACGAGTATAATCGCCTAAAAATGTTCTCTCAATTATACGCAATAATATTTTCACTTTAATTAAACGTAAAAGAATCAGACTTACATAAAAAGCATAACAATACTAGACGATAATTATTACACAGCCCGGAAAATAAGAAAATTCGTTCACATATACATTAATTACTCCAACAGCCACGCAGTCTCGCCCAACATACTCCAGCAATTAAATTACCATTTTTCTTGCAAGCCATCCTCGGCTGAAATAAAACAAACTCAACGCGCGTGACGGCGCGATTGCCAGCGGAAAATCGCCGAGTCGCTTGAAAAATCGCATCCAATTAGGCACGAAATTGTCATTAAAAATTTAACGGGTTCCCAGGCGCGTTAGGGCTCTGTAGTTATAGTAGGTACAGTGCGCGCCGTGGCTTATCGCAGGCGCACGTCATGAACTCGTCGCTCACGCTCTCTTGTCATTAGTAAGCGGCGGCGCCGTTTCGCCAACCCCAAAGCTATGCGGATATATTCGCTAGGTGGATGTGGCTACGGGGCTCGCTTATTCGCCTGATTGCGTCGGGTTGACATTAGGATTTACGCTTGTAAAGATTGAGTGCAAATTGTGTGAGGGTTTTTTGCAGCTTTGGGATGTTTCCGGGTTGTTTTTGTATTGACGTTGGGTAAAATTAAAGTGGATGTGGGGTAGTAGAAGTTGAGATAAGTTAAATTATTGTTTATGAAAGTCATCTATTGATTAGTGTTAGCTTATCTTGAAATATAATTTTACAATCACTTTTGTGATTCGTCTTAAGAATGACTTGCAATTAAATTTATTTTCGAGATAGTGATAGTTCAAATTTCATATATCATGACAACACAGTTTTAGTCGGTAGATCATACCATAGTTTAATGGACAATACAACTTTTTGAACTTAATATAAGCAGTTTTAAGAACTTTTACTATTTATATTTTTATCAAAAGCTTGCCTGGTTAATTATTTAAATATTACAATAGATTACGTGAAATTAAATGTTGATACTATTATTGTTAACCATAGAACAAATATATTTTAATTTAGAAATAAAAGGAACAATAGCCTCTCTTTCATAAACATAAATTTAGTAAAATATATATTTCTTATTCTCTATTCTACGTTCTTTTATCGTGACTCCCTCGGCCTAAAGTATACTATCTCTAAAATAAAATTGAGAGTCCATTGTTTTAACGTCAACCTTCGCGCCGTCCAAAAATTTGCGGTATGGATTTTACAATAGTTTTTTGGGTTATATTTTTCCGCGAACGCAACAATATGGAGTAATCATCCGTAGATCCCGCCGATGGATCTAACGCTCGACTATGTTCCCTCACAGAGAGCCCTATTTTAATCGTCTGAAGAAATCATATCCAGTCCTAAGGCTCTTCGATGTTTACGATAAAGACGTAAATACCCCAATCAATATGAACAAACTATCTCTTCCTCTACTTTAAATAACAAAATGAATTTCATTTCCTCACAAAAATCAATGCTATATATCCGATAAAATTGTCACACCGAGCTTCATTCCACTTTCATTCCAGTCTCTCGTCCGGGAATACATTCTGGACAATGTCTTCGTCTGCATTTTCATGTACATACTCTTTTATTTCGCCATTTGGTACGCTCATAAGGTAAGACCCAAGCATGCGCTCATGTTCCTGCTTTATTTGCCGCTTTTATTTGCTCTTTCTCTAACCCCCCGTCGCTCGCGTGCTTTCAGGTTATCAAGCAAATAGAGAAGAAAAATCAAGAAATGCTGGCGACAGTCGAACGGAACAGATCGGTGAGTGTTTCGCAATGTTCCTATAGCTTTTTACCTTAGGGAAAAGATTGTTGAACTAGAGGGCTTAAGTAATGCGTGACTAATTTGCAACGTTTCGATCCAGAGGTTAGACAATATCATCGCAATAAAGAACAAGCGCAACGAGTATGAGGACATTGTTATCAAAGCGGTTTGTTCATTATTATTTCAAGAAATATTATTGATGTCGATTATTAGTTCTTGATGCTTTCATTAATATTGATATGTTTTCAGAAAGGTGCTCAGAAAGTCACGACGAAGCAATTAGACAGTGAGGTAAGCTGAATTCACTGCAATGATATTAATTTTATTTTGACGTTGAGTTATACAACTTTAAGATATTATTTTATTACTTAAAATGTGACTAAGAAGTTTTTGTAGGTTTTATGCATTTATTTCCTTATAAAACTTATATGCTAATCAATCATTTTCTCATTAAGCTGATGTTCTTATCGTTCAATATCATTTGTAGATGAAACGATTAAACGCAGAACTCGTTTACACGGTCACTAAGATAAACGAGCTAGAAAAATTTTTGAACAAGGTAATTTTCAGAAAATGTACAGCTAGACATTAGTAAACGATATGCGTTATCAGTAATATTTTATTAAATGTTAGATAATTTTCAGTGGAAATTTTGGAAGAGCTGCACTGAGCGACCCAAGAAATCGTACTTTGATGGAGAAAACTACGAGGGATATGATGGTGAAGACGGCTTCGGGGAAGTCAAGGTATTATTAGACTTTCAAATTGATTTAAAAATTTTTTAAATTGAAGCATTGAGTGAAAATCAGGGACATAGACTATTAGATTTATGTTGCGCTTATACTCTTTTACCGGCAACAAAAATTGTTTAAAATTTATTCTGCGCACCTTCAGTTTTCATCTATAAATTCGTATATGTAAAAAATCAAAATATATAAAAAAGTTGCAAATTTCATAATTCAGATTTATATTAATCATCGAAAGAAAAGTTTTGCAACCGTTAGAAAAGATCATAAATCCAAATTTGTTGATCATTGAGTTAAAACTAGCGCGGCACCATTTGCGGTCCTACAACCATTTTCAAGAAAAGTCCCAAGTATCACAACCACCTCATTCCCTCCAAAATCAATTTAAAATATCCCAAAAACTTTCTCAACCAACCCAAACCCTTCCGACTCCCAACCACAAAACCACCTCATAAATCTCAAAACCACAGAAAAAAGACCTCACCGAAAGCCCTCACCACACATCCTCAAAACGTCGGCCAATTAGCCTAAGCGAGCTAATTATTCCGAGTGCTCGGCCGTGCCTCCATCGCATATACATCTCCCGTGCGAACCTACCTCGCTTCTCTCCCATATACACACGCCTGATTCCCCGTTTCAGATACTCGAGCCGTCGTTCCCGCCGCCAACGCCGCCTGAGCCACCGCCCCGCAAGTTCGGGGTCTTTGCGAGGCCGCCGGCGCCACTCGTTGCACCAGCCTCGAAAATCGGATTCAAGTAACCCGGCCTCGGCCGAAACTTCCTCGACCGAGTCGTTCTGTGAAGGTAAGTCGATGATGAGATGCTCGGGATGGTTGAGTAATTGAGGGTGATTATATGGGTTTTCTTTTTGGGTTCTGTGAGCGAATTTGATGTATGGATTTGGTTGGGTGTTGGGAGTGTGAGATTGATAAGGTTTGGGGTTTATTAGAGCGGAATGTTGTGGTTTAGTTAATGGCGTTTGATTAGAAATTGCGGGAGAGAGGAAATTTGAATTCTTAATAGATTGATTGGTACTTAGAAAGCGATGGCTTGAGTTTATCTTTTTACATAGAATTAATGGGTGACTGTCAGAGATCAGATAAACATATCTGTTGGATGTGATTTTACTTTAGATTTATTTCTGTAATTATCAATTTTCAAATGATAGAAATAAGATATTAATCACGTTACAGATGTTAGGTTGATATAAATATAACGATAATTTTTACATTATATGTAATTATTAATATTAATATACTAATTTACTACTAAATCACAACAGAATCGCTTAGAATAACAATTAAAACGTGTTTATGCCTTTATTAATAATACAAAAATTTATTTATTAATAATAATTACAGTTCCAAAACCGTTGATGAAAATTCACGTAGGCCAAGGCGACCGGAAGTGGAACCAGACAAGAAAGTACCAGCCAGAGCAATCCCCGCCTTTCATCAGCATTGAAAAACTGACTTCCAAAGATAGTGCAGCAGAAACCACGTCTGCCACAGATTTCATCTCGAGCCTTGCGCCATCGATTACCGATTATCTATAACGTGTCTCAATTAGATCTAAAAAAAACGAAAAATTTTTTTTAGGTAACTTTCCGACGTGTTTTTGTAGTGTCAGTTTATGTTCAGCTGATTTTTACTGTCTTTTGTTGAGCACTAATGAAGTTGTTATTAAAGTGAAATGGTATAATGAAGTTTCAAAACGATTTACTTTCATTCAAAAACAAACTTATTAAGCGAAAAATAAACAATATGCTATTTAATTTCAGAAAATACATTCGCATGCTAATTATACACAATCTATTTAAAGATCAAAAGCTGCAGTTCGCAGCTTTTCGTATCGCACTCATCCATCTCATTACGAATTCAACGGGACCGAGGCTAGAGAAATGGAAAGTAAACCGTTAACGCATAGGCATCAAATGGAAACAGATTACGTAACGCAGCTCGAGACTCTTCTGAAACCGGACATTACGTTCGTCAAAATATTACCTCCTGAACTGGAAAAAAACCCTGAGAGTAGCCCGTGGCTAGGAGATTAAAAAAGTATTAATGAACCGGCGCCGTAACTCAAGAGCGTATTTTTCCACTTCGAAAAGTTTCTAAATTTTTATAGGACAATAATAAGCTCTTCAAAACACCCAAAGAAGTCCGTACATGTATTCCGCCATCTACAAACCGCTCGTAGTCAACGACCGTGGAAAAACATTCCAGAATCAGGCCGACATCTAATAAATCCCGCGCCACAATTCATTAGACACCGGACAGCTCGATAATAAAGCAAACCAGAATGCGACTCGATCTCCCGCATGAATTTCACAAAAATGAACGCGCGAAAAAGTCGCGGAGCGTTGAACCCGCGGCTAAGCGAACCGGCTCGATCTCGCGCTGCATTACACTGGATATCCTTTCACTCTCGCGCTCGCCGATATCGTCGGATTTCAGAAAAACACAGCGCCAGTTAAATTGCATTTCGAGCGAGGTGGAAAAGAAACGGCCTGGTATTTATGTATACAGCCTCGACGTGAGATTTTCTATTGAGGAGAGAAAATGCGTGCTTAGTGTGTAGTATACAGTGCATTATATGCGTGCGGCTGACCTCGGCGAGTTCCTTGGTCGGGTCCAGGCGGCGGCGAGCCCAAGGTAAACTGGTGCAAGAGGAGAGGAGAGACGAGAGGAGTGTGTAGGGTAAAAAAGAGGATAACGAGGTAGGCGATGCATGGGCGCTGTGATGGGTTTTTCTTATGGGTGGGAAATTTATTGTGCCTTGAGACGCTGGTTTTGGAGGGGTTTTTATTGTGTGGGATTTCGTGTTTTCTTTGTTTGCGAGGCGTGTGAATTATTCAGGGTACTTTGAAATTATAATTATTTTTGTGCAATGGTTGAAAAATGATGAAAATTATTTATCTTATTCTCTTTTCAATATTGTATAGTTTTGATATTTAATAAAGATATTGGCTTTAATCAGTTAATTTTAGCACTAAAATTAGATATCGCACCAATAATTTGAAACCGCTTTTCTAAATATTAAATTTTTATGTTCGTCTATCCAAATTAAATAATACTCATCACAGTTAAGCATGAGTAATACAAACAATATCCAAAACAAAAACCAGCTCGCCTACCCAAAAATTAGCCAACACCTGACACTCACCCAATCCAACAATCCTCTACAATCTTAAAAACCTCACAAACCCACCACTTCTCACCCACCCAACTAAATAATTCCAACCACCACCTCCACCTCCAACCCGCACCTGCATAGCCCCAGCTGCCACTTCTCCATTATCATTCACCTCTCGCCTGCACTTTTTGAACACAATCCAACTCTCAGCGATACACTTTCGGGTCATATCAGAGCGCCCGAGCGAGTCCAGCGGCGCTCGTGGCTGTATGGCCCCGCCGCGGCGCGCACTTACAACTTTCACTGCGGCAGCCCGCGCGCTCAGCTCTCGAGGTGTGCGCGCTCGCCGCCTCAAATCATTCGCAGTCATTCCGCAGCGTCGAAAGGCAGCCAGCGCGAGCGCAGACCTGGGCCCACCAGCGCACCTCGAATCCTGTGCTGTGTCTCTATCTCTGGCTTTGATTTGGCACAAGTAAGTTCGCGAGTGTGACATAACGAACGAGTTGGTTATCGCGGTGTGAGGATCGGAGGTAAACGTTGTTGTGGCACTCGAGGAAGTGAGACGAAGTGATATAATGCAGCGGATATGGGTTTACTTTTTCCTTTGTTATTCGAGTGCAATCGCGATATTTTGGTTTCTGATCGACGCAGAGTGATTTTCGGAGTGAGTTCGTTCGTTTGTGAAGACGAAGGTTCGGCGGCTCCGAAAGTGAAAAGGAACGCGCGTGCATTATGCATGTCTGGGAGATCGGGCGGTTGCGTTAATTGAAAGCAGGCAGCGGTAACTTTCAGTTTCAGTGTTAATATAAAAAAGGCGCTTAGCCTTGGGCCGTACGGCGCGCACGCCGCTGCGAGAGAGGTATTGTATTCTTGGGCTGTGTGGCATTGTACGGTAATTATAAATGATCGAGCGCTGTTACGTTAGAGGAGGAAGTTTTGCTTGTTGCGAGCGATTAATTTGCTCGGGTATGTATCAGTTTGCGGTGTGTGATGCGATTGATGGGAAAGTGTAAGTTGAAAGTACGAGTCGTTGAACTATTTGCATTTGACTTTTACTTTTCAGAAAAACGCATCGAGTATAACGATCGATACGGTGGAATCGAGTTCGCGAAATTAACGATTTCCTTCGATTTGGATTGCAAATGTTTTGCATGATAAGGGAAATAAAGAAATCGGAGTAAATTACGGAGGCTTCACTTGTAATTTAACTTATAATTCCTTTTTTGTTGTAACTATGGAAAGATACAAGTAGCGTACTTTAGTAAAACGAAGAAAAACTTTTCTTATGGTATGCAATTTTCTTTATGGCATTTAAAATGCTGGGTGTACAGGTGTTTGTAGAAGATTAACTGTGCCATAAGTGGCAGTTTTTATTACATAACAAAAAATAGCCAGCTTTTGCGACGTTCAGCTCTTCTCAAAGAAATTCTACATGAGCGATTCTTTGAATGGAGGGAAAAACACGCGCTTTCTGGAATTCTACCTGGAAAAAAACGCGATACGTCAGAATCCGCTCAAGACGTTGTTTGTAAAATGCATTATACAGTAGAAATTAATTTTTCCAAATGTTAAAACGTTTTTTATCTTTTTAATAACACGTTTTTGACGTACCGAATTCCCAGAAAGTTCACTTCTCCTTCCGCACGTAAGCCCGCGAAATGCACCTAATAATAACATTACCGCGCGCTTACCGATTCAGTCACGTCCGCTATAACAAGTTTATTAAATAAAACAAACTAAACAAAATAACCAAATCAAACTCTTCTCCCGCCAAATCCAAACCCACTTCCTACCACCCACAAACACCCAAACAACGAAACTACGCTTCCACTCGCATTAATAAAATTCACGGGTCATCTTAGGCAAGCATTACCGGTCCCGAGGTGAGCTGCCGCAGGAGGTGAACGGCAGTCGAGCGCAGCATATAGGAAGCCAAAGAAAGTGGAAGTGGAAAAGAGAGTGAGAGTGAAGCAGCATACGCAAGAGCCGCAGTGCCGGTATATCGCAGCGAGTTTCACTGCGCCGTTCTTGCGAATCCAGCCGACGATTTTCACGAGGTAAGGTTTCGAACTCGCTCGCGCTGATTTTCGTCCGCTTTCTTTTTTGCCTGCTCGCTGGGACGTGAAGCGATTTTGTAAGGGGGATCAGAGAAAAAGGGGGAATCAGCGGTGTTGTTGTTTTTTTTTTTTTATTGGTGGAGGACGCGTTTGTGGTTGAGAGGATGTACACGAGGTGTTTGTTAGAGACGATCGTTGAGAAAGGAAAGGATTTTGCAGGCTAATGATGTGGGGAAACGTTTAGTAAGAAG
Source organism: Eupelmus urozonus (assembly GCA_900480035.1). Taxonomy (NCBI): domain Eukaryota; kingdom Metazoa; phylum Arthropoda; class Insecta; order Hymenoptera; family Eupelmidae; genus Eupelmus; species Eupelmus urozonus. The sequence continues at coordinate 30,975 of UELX01001621.1, read as the reverse complement.
TAGAATGGTTTGTTTCTAATTAAGCCGATAAAGTTTCGATGCACGTAAAAGTCGCGTGGCAAGGCCGTGGCCTCATCCTGCTGGATTCAATAGCATGACATCACCGATACTCGATATTTCAACTTGGAAAATACGATCTCTGCATTAATTATTTACGTTTCTGTTTGGGTTCCTATACGCGGAGCTAGTATCGGTATCGATATACTACATTTTCCACTGGACCGGTAGGCGCAGCACCGGCTGATTTGAAAGTAAGATGTCCATCGGTTACATAATTCCTAAAAATATCAGGCGATTTCAAGTATCCTCAAAAAAAAAAAAGAAAAAAATCAAACAACTATTACGTCTGCGACTTCATAATCGGAATTCCCGTTCGACTACACGCGCAAGCGCGCTCGGATGAAAAAGCCGCTTTCTCTTCAATCTATCTTCAACCTAATCAAGCTAATTCACTATTCCAGGTATACAGGCGTTCAGAAACCTGGCCAACATGATAGACACTGGTACCGTGCGCTTGGTGATATTGCTCGGGATGTTCCTGTACTTCGCCGGTGACCACAATGCGTTGATAGCCTCGATCTGGGGCAGCGGTGGAGCCGGTGCAGCTGATGCCAACCAGACCGATGAATCGGACCTTAGGAAGCTGCCGGAAGGTCCGCCGAAGGAGGGACCACATCTGGAGAGGATGGTTCTTACGGCGACCGAGAAGAGCTTGGATGAGGATAATGGTAAGGTGGATACGGGAAACCGGTTGTGATTAGGTCTTTCTGGATTTGAAAGAGCGATTGTTTTGTTCCATTCGCTTTAAGTATCTGTGTTTTGGTGTGGTTTCGAATAGGAGTGGGAGAGACGTGGTTACTTAAAGCATTTATTGGAATGGAAATATCAGTCTTTCAGATTTAAAGAATAAATATTTCAGGAAGTGTTAGAAATTGATAAAGTGAGACTTTATTTTGAACGGTTTGTTGATTCTGTAGAATGTAATCTACTGCTTGTTTTGAATGGTCATTACTTAAAAAGTTGAGAGAGGGTATTGACGCAGGTGCGTAGATTTTAGTGGTCATTCATTTTAGAAGAATCAAAATTTATTCTATACTTGAGACATGAGACGATGTCATCACAGGAAGACGTACAGAAGTATAATTAGTTGAATGTACTGTTAAGTAACCAGTTTAAATAATAATTTATTTTGTGGATTAAAATATGAAAAATCTTGTTTCATTTTTGCATTTATAATCTTCTTGATTTTGCAATTATCATTTTGTTTTTATTTTAAACAAATATATACTTTACCAATTAGAGTTGAATGATGTTTAAAAAAGTTTATAGATTCGAATATATTATAAAAATTTTCGTAGATCAAATATTTTCATCTTTTTGAACATTTTTCTTTTAAAATATTTTACAATTTAAACCTAAATATTTATTTACCATTTTATTTATTGTAAAAATCATTTTAAATTATAAGAATTATTATTTAAAAATTTATTTTAGTATACATACTTTAGATATATTCATTTTAATTTCAAGAATTGGTTTAATCTATATACTATCCTTTTCATTGTACTGACCGCATATTCAAACACTTTTACCAGTGAATATAAAACGACGGACTTTTGCTGCAAGATATGAAAGAAGACAATTACAGAAGAGTATTTTAAACTGACTATAATTGACCTAGTGTACATAACACATTGCAATACTAATGACACATGATTTTATTCTCACTGAGTGTATAATGATTTTTACATAATATCTTTGTTTATAGAACAATGAACAGAAGTAGGTAAGGTAATCTTTTAAAATGTAGTTAAAAATATACAAATTTATTATTTAATAAAATTTCGCTTTTAATAATTTAGAAAAAAAGAAAATTTTTGTTCTTTTATTCTCAACATACTCGAGCTTCTTTTAGAATTAATGGAGTTTAATATATCGAAATTACTATACAAATTTCCAAGACTTGAAACTAGGATAAGTCTTTCAAGAAAATGACTTTAGAAACTACTAAATTATGGAAATTCATAACACTAAAGTTGCAGAAAATTAAGTTCATTTTCATTGAAGCTTTCATTGTGCATTCCTTTTCTAATTAAGATTTGTAAACTCCTAATTCGTATGTAAAGTAGAACATTAATTATAATACTTTAAGGTATTATTATATATATATTTTATATATGATAAACATTACTTATTACACCAGAGTTAAAATATATTGATCACTTAAAATCATTTAATTCTTCTTAATCCCACTTAATATATCAAAAAAAAATGTACATATCTTACCTACATTAATAATGCATTTACAGAAACAGAAAGATACACTGAGTCAAACCCCACTCAGCCCAACCGACATTAATAATTAACCAAATTTCGACTTACAGACGATTTTTACCTCCAATAGCCCGAGACAATGACCACTGTGAAGCCGACACGCAAGTACACACATTATACCTTTTTTTTGGCACACCACGAATTCGACTTCCCCCCTCTGGACGAGCAACGACGATCACTACTTTTTTATCATTATAGCATCCCTCTCGATTAAATTTTGTCTTCAAAATGTTTGCCTCGAAGCGCCGAGCGCGTATACAGCGCCGGCGTACACGTGCTAACCGACGTTTTAATATTGCATATGTCATTACCTGCTCGCAGCAATCACGAGACGCGCCAAGATGATGACGACAATCAAGACAGCCTGTTTGCCGAAACTCATTTGCGAGCTGACGTCTATCGCGCACCAGGAACAGCTGAGCGAAATGGAACGCTCGCTCTTGAACTTAATCAGGTAACATGAATTTTCATTAGACAGAGAGACTAATTCACGCAGAGCGAGCGGCAGCTCTCTTGACTTCAGCTTGACGTTGTTGTAGATTTTGGAAAAATATTTTGGGAATGATGCGTCGAACGTGGAAAATACATGTGATGACGATGATTGATCATTAATTTTGTTGTTCTGTTTTGATGTTTTTGCGATATAGAAAAAGTGAGAACAGTGAGGAAAATAAAAATAAAATAATTTTTTAAGCTCAAACTACTTGCGTCATGATGATGATGTATTAACAATACGTGACAAACAATATCTTATCACGGAAAAGGTACAATTAATATGTTTAAAAAGTTCAACAAAAAATATAAACATATAAATAATTTTACGAACCGCAACTTACAATTTAATTTAATGAAAACTTAAATGAAGTTTAAAATAATCTAAGACTGCATCTAAATTTTAATTTACAAAATAACAGTTGAAGTCTGTGTTTATTCGAAAGTGTTATTTGCTCTTTTTAATTAGCATCTTAATTCAAATTTACGTATACAGTGTTTACGTTTAATTAACTCACGGTACTTTCCTTTCTTCTTTTCAAAACTTATGAAGGTCGCAAAGGTACACTTTCAGTTTGACCGCAAACTTAAAGTTGCATTTAACTTACTTTCACGACTTTCGCTCTTCTTACGTTGAGCGTTCTGAAGAAATATAAGTTCATAAAAGATTTTTTAAGAGTCGAGCCAATAACATTACGTTACATAATGACAAAATTTACGAAAAAATAATAAAATATTAAAAAATTTATTTACAAAACTGTAATAACAATAATAACAACAACAATTTTAATTTTCTTAACAAACTAAAAAATTCCATAAAATTAAAAATTATTTTTAGACCATTATTATTATACCTTATTATTAAAAAATGTTAAAACCACCAAAAACATTAATTGTCCAAGCCAACATCATCTCCACAAACGATCATCACAATCAAATACATCAGTCAAACATTAATACCCCATCTCGAAAATCCTACAATCAGCAACAATGCGAGCACCCGCGGCATCATAACCAGCTAAGCTTTACGAGTTTTGGTTTCCGAAACACACTAGAAGCGCGCAACAGACGCGGAAAACCACTCGATAACCAAACGCGAATTGGATAACTCGCGCGCGCGCGCGCGGGGCAATCGCAATTTTCGCTCGCGTACGCGCGCAAAATAGTAAAGTTCCGGATTATACTACGGCGGCCCCGGCCGTAGTAGCCGGATAATCGAACCGCACCGAATAATAAAGCGATGCTCGTCGAGTTATGGTAGTATATCTATATACAGAGCCGGCAGCGCGCGCGTTTTCATTTATCATCGGAGCCCGCTAAATAATGATCGCGATTGCCGCTGGCGTTTGAAAAATAGTCGTTTGACCGACAATCGACTTTCGTCGCGACCGCACGATTCGATGATAATGCGATATTCGAGTCGAATGAATGGCATTGCCGGATAATCGGGTTGGTTTGCAGAAAAGTGACTGCCGGGGAAATTCATTACTCGATTTCGCACTCGCAGCGGCTTTTGCGCTCGAGCCGTCAATCTTCTTCGAGGGTTTTCATTAGGATCGGCTCTTGACCTAATTTCTTCGTTCGAGCGTAGCGTAGGTTTTAATTGCGTTTATTTTCAGAGCGTCAATTATAACTTCATAATAAAAAGCATCGCGGGTAATTAAATTTTTTGTTTGTTTCCTTCTTTAATTTTTCTCCGGCGTTCTAGAAATCCATAAGGAAAGATCAAAAACAAAACTTTAAACCTGACGTAACGAAAGTATTTTCGTCGAATTTTAAACAGCCTAAATGTGGAGCCGGATTTTTAAGGTGGACGCTCCAGGTATAATCGGGACCGGCCGGTGAAAGTAAAAAGCTGATCGTTACGTAAACGCGCGACTCTTAAAAACACTCGGGCTCGCCGGCGCCATTTAAACTTTTCGTCGTACCGATCTAAGCGGCCAGCAGATTATCTAATCCAAAAACTTTCTTCGAGAGCACGTGTCGCAATCGATGTAGCCTATTAGCGAACGCGTTAAGTAATATAGAAGAATGAGAGTATTAAGCTCGCTTCTTTCTAGGTAGTCTTTTGTGTAGAAAGTTCCAGAGAGATATTGCGGCGGATAATGGTGATAGGCTTCTCAAGCTTAAGTGGAAGTAGCTAGTGGACTTTTTCTTTTGGAAAATGGGTAATGAGTAATTATACTCGTAACTATGCTGTATTAATCGTTGCCTTATATGAGCATAGTTACTTTTTGATTTATTGATCGGGCTCCAAGCTTGCATAATCAATCTATAATTATAATTCAAAACAAAAATTAAAACGATAAACAACCAAGCCAAACGAAACCTACCGAAAACATAAAGACACAGAAAAGCAATCCTCTAAACCAAAAGCAATCCACCTTAAAGGAAAATCCCATCCTGCTCCACAACAGCGCAGCGAATAATAAAGATCCCGCGGCGATTGAAACTCCCAAATGACGCTGCCAAATAAAAAAAGCGAACGTTTATGCGTCACCGTCCTTCCCACTCAGCCGGTTCATCATCGCAGCCCCACTACTGCCTGAAAACCAATCGAATGGACAGTTTAACCCGGGCGGCGCGGGTAAAAACTAAGGAGTTCGAATGCTTAATGTCCCGGAAAGTTTCGAGCTTTATATTTACTTTTACGCGGGCGTAAACGCAAACGCTAACGCGCCCAGCTTTATTGGCCGGATCGCTGCCTGCAGCTTCCAGTTAAACCGATCAAGATGGAAAAAGCTAAAAAGGCTATCCCCTCCCTCACCCTCCGCTCGTATATATATACACACTCGTTATACGCGCGACTTTCGCGCGAGCGAGAGAAGCTAAAGTCGTAAAGAACGAGGCTCCCCCCGTGCGGACGTTTCCTTCTTGCCGAGGACGTAACGCCGTGACGGAAGCGTTGTCGTCGTCTCGATCCTTCTTTCCTTCCCTCGTATACGTATACATACTCCATTTCTTCTTCTCGCTCGTTCTGCGCTCGTCTTACGTTCCTCTCTCTTTTTTTTTTTATCTCCGGAGATGCAGCTTCGTCTTCTCGGGGTGCTTTTGCTCGCGGGGATTATAGGAGTTTCGTGGAGAGGCTCGGGCTGACTTCGATCTTAACGCGCCGATGCGTATGGGGGCTGTCTAGGTGGGTGTGTGGGTGGAGGGGAGCGGTTATACGTGGAATTTAGGATGATATTCTTGAAAGTTTTGGGAGGAAGGCGAGTCGAAAAGTCGGCGAGACGGGATCTCTTATCGGGTTGTTCGTCGGGTGAAGTTTTTATCTTTGGGACGGGTATTAGGATGATGCGTTTTTGAAATTAAAAAGGTGGATGTGGCTCTGATTAGGTGGGTCTGGTGGGGTGGTTAAATGGGTTTCTTATTTATTAGCGATTTTTAATTAGAGTTTAATTAAACTTTGGGTGAGCGTGGTGGGCTTATGTGCGATTAATAACGTAGATAAAATTTTTGTACAGATACTTCCGGTGTTTAAAACCTACATAATAATTTAAATATTTATAACTAAAGAATTATTACAAAAGCTTTTAAAACAAATGTTTCTGTTAATCAGAGTCGCAGATTTCAGAAATAACAATGTAGTTGTTATTTTAAAATGTGCAGATAATAATAAATGTAAAATTATTATTTTTAATTTACCTTCCTAATTAAAAACGTAGTTTTAATTTGTATTTTCTTTGATTTAGAAATAAAATAATTATTTTACTAACGTAAAAAATAACGTAAAATAAAATAACTCATATATTTATAATTACGCTATAAATCTAACTATTACGACACTTACTTTTCATCGCATAAAATATGTGACAGTCTCGACATAAATCTATAAATAAACCCAAAAAAATGTACATATCATTAACATTAATAAACTCAACACTCAAAAATAAATTTTCAACAAACTAATAGCCACGCAATCCCGCAATCACGTCTATTGTGCAAAAACTGCGACCTGCATTTACGCTCAATGCAATTACACTCGCAAAAGAAATTACCTCCTATACAGTAAAGCCAAAGGTGTCGCTGCTGTCGATATACATTCATATATGAAAGTAAAAGGAGACTACAGTCCTTGGGCCGCTTGTTGCCGCAACTGTTTATTACTTATCCTTTTTTTACACGCATGCACTCACGATGCATCGAGTCTACCTCAGTGCGCAATACGCTAATTTTTTTCTCTCTCCTTCTTTTGCAGAGATACGAGTCTGAGCACGATGGCAGAGGTGGCCTCGAGATACCATTTCGCAGCGCACATGGGCCAGCTGATATCGGGCATCGAGGGCCAGGGATGCCACAATTTCTACCCCACCTGTCCGCTGCCTGGTACCAGCGTTCTCAATATGATGAAGAAGATTCGATTGCGTTGAAGATGGAATGAAGTAGCTGCTGTGAGCAGTTGACCATTTTCACCGATAATTGCTTGTTTGCGCGTAGCTTTGAGGCTATGCAGTATGGAGATTACGTTAAGGAGGTGTATCTCATGGCTGAAACTGACATTATTTAGACTCTGTACATACTCTGATGATTCGTGTACTGTTTATACGTATCTGTGATATATCATTTTAACGGTCGAATGACTCTGGCACATTATTGCTTCGTCGAACTGTCTACTAAACATTATTTTTTGTAAGAGATTGTGTACATATAGTTAATAATTGTTGAGTGTACATATGTTGCAAGCTAGTATAGATACGTGAAGACACTGTTAAGTCTATTATTTCGATACTAGTCGAAATTAATAACATTCTTCTATGCTCTCTATCATTTGATTATGATTTGTTAAATTAAGTATAGATAGATTGATTAAGAAAGATTAATTTTAAGACTTGACAATTTGAAATTATGGATAATGAGAGACTCAATATAAGTTGTTAAGAAATTGTTTTAAAAAGTTTTATGTTCAATAAATACTTGAATACGTTTTAATATGATATTTTATTTTTATTGTGTACAAAAGCAAATAAAGTTATGAAAAGAAAAATATGTAGCTTGAATTTGTATAACGAGTTATGTTGTGTCATAAATACAAATTAAATATATTAAATTTATTTTTTCATATAAATTCTGAAAGAATAAGTTTAGAAGTAGATATCTTAAAATATTAATTTGGTTATAAATTTCTTGTAAGAGTAAGATAAAATTTAAACTAACAATTAAATTTTTATTTAGTTTGCATTGTTTTTATAGAAATAGGCTACTTGAAGCATGCAATATTAAAATCAATAATTAGTAAAATCTATAACGAATTCATGCAAACTTTCAAGGGATCATTAACAAAAAGTATTTTGAAACCTTTTGTTAAACTCCATGTACAATTACTGAAATATTAAGAAAGGCAAAGAATATTTTTTATAAATTTAAATTTTTACTAGTTAATTTATTTTAATTTTATTATTGTTGTAGTCAAACTTTAATATTAAATGTATTTTTCATTTCCAAACAATGTATCTTATCGAAAAATGTGTGTTCAACGCTAAGAATTTTAATAAGATTAATTTCTCGTTCTCTCAAGCATAAAAGTATTTGATTAAAAAGGACACGGTATATTTTGATTTCACAAGCAATGTTTATAATTCAATAATGCATTACTATGCAACTCTGATACGCTTATGTAGCCTATTTTGACGTAAGAGTTATCTTGTATTCGGCACAAACCGTGGACGCGTGATGATACTTCCGATAGTCCTCTATCCTTGATTAACATGCAAACTTCAGTCACATGTACAGAATACAATAGAAAATAAAATAAAATTTATTATAAGATAGAGCTGGATATTTTTATTTATTATACAGAGCTTACAATTTTTTGTTAAAGTCTTCTTTTTATAGCAATTGACTTTAAAAATTTAAATTACTAATATAAAATGAGGTGGCAAAATGCTTAAACAAATTTTTTCATTCTTCTAAAAGTATTTTTTTATGTAGTTAATGTACAACTCAACTTTAGATATATTTAATATTACATAGTACTACTTTAAACAATGACTTTATTTTGAATACAACAAGATTTATATCATTTGATCAATAAATTATTCGACAGCATAGTCAGTTATAGTTTTAATTAAAACACAATTGAGTCATTTAGAGTGCACTATTTTTTTTAACATTAAAAACAAAATCATTTTTTTATTTTCAAGTTATACTAACTCACACCGCTGCCAAGTTTATCTTGATTTACGGTACAATTAGGGCAATCTATATACATTTTTAAAAATTTTTATATACTTTTTTTTAAATAATAATCAAAAAATTTATAAATAAAAAAAATATTTCAAATAAAAAAAATGAAATACAAAAAAATTTACCGTTACTAAATGTATTAATGGAAATCATTGAAAATAATCATAACAATAAGTATTCTTTACTTTCACCGTTCATTTTAAGTGTAAGTGTTTCATAAACACTTTGCATACCAACTAGCTATAAAATAAATGCACTTTCCTAAAAACAACCATTCAAACAATGAATAACAATCAAACCACAAATGGCTCCGAAAATACAACCTTAAAAAAATTCCTCTTACAACCTAACCGGAACTCCCCCCATCCAAAGAATGCACCAAACGACACCCATCAAACCCCTACCCCCACCATCCTATCTCCAAACCACAAACAATTCACAAATTCCATCACCACTCCGACAAAAGCGACATGCCACCTCGGCCGCGTGTTCACCAGCACGTCTCGCTCTCTCATATTCAAGGGGAAAGCCGCGACCTTGTCCCAATCACGCCTCAAGCTTGCGCATCCTTTCCCGGTCTCCTCCGACCCATCGACTCCTAATACACATCGCACGCAGCCGACAAATTCAGCCGGCTGCGATTGCCGATCTCTACATTTCGCAAGTCGAGCGCAAGCCGATCGCGACACACCATAGGCACACGCGCACGTACACACTTACATAGCCTCGGCTAAAGAGCGGGCGCCCCGCTTTTGACGTTTTGGAGGGGCGACCAGCGCGGCGCTTGACTTTCTCCCAGGAACAGCATCGCGCCGGCCAGGAGTGCAGACCTTAACGGCTATCGCCCGGCGAAACATTCAGCGCTGAGTTTTTATCAAAGCAGCAGCGAGCCCAAGAGCCTCGAGGAGTGCTGGTTACCTCTCAGTGCGCGACGTGATTTGTTGGTCGGTACGTATGGGTTGAGGATCGGTGAGTGTGTATTCCTTGTGATGTGTGTTTATGTATGAGAGAGAGAGGATTTTTGTGAGGGAGAGGATTGGATGGAGGCGCGAGTGCGCGGAGCCAAGTTCACTTTCTGCGATTATATAACGAGGAGAGGAAGTCGAAAGTGTCTTCGGCGCGCAGGTGCGCTGAGCGGTTAGCCGGGAAATCGTGGCTTTTAGAAGCGCGGCGTGGAGTTTTGGTTGGAGGGAACTTTTACTTGATTTTTTGGTTTGGTGAGGATTAATTAGTTTAGTAGATTTATTTGCAATGTGTTAAAAATTGTTAGGAATCGGTTGGCAGATTGTCAGAAATCGGTTGTTGTTATCATAAATTTTTCTGATTGATCATAGTAAGCTGTGAAAGATTTTCCTATCGCGGTAACAATAATATGTACATCTGCAAAATATATTTAACTCTTTTGAGAACATTGTTCTATAAAAATATCAAATTTTTTAAATTTTGGTTCTTTTCTTATAATTATTGTTCTAAAAGTATTTTCTCAACTCTAATATTAATTAAAATTTATTATTACTTCTATCTTATTTGTTCTTTTTTAATCAGTTGAATTAATCTTAAATTAAAAAGAATTAAATTGATACTTCATTTGGAGTTAAATCAAGTCAAATTTTTATATTTCAAGTTCTTGAATAGAGAAAAACTGCTACAGTTGACTTTAAAATTATCAGAACTAATTTAAAAACATTAAAATTAAAAAATTTTAAGTGATAAAATTATAAACTTAAATCATTTATAATTTAAAATTAATTAAAATTCTATGATTTACTAAAATAAAAACTTGACAACATTTTTATTAAAATTATAATAAACGACTAATTATTTCCGTTTTTAAATTACCTATCGTTTTTTCCTAAAGTATTCAACACATTAATGGGTGCAATTTGAATAAAAATTGATACAATGACGAAAAGAATATTGCTAAAGGAATGATATATCTAAAAGAAATTTAAATAGAAATAATCACATTAATAATTATAAAGTCTTAGAATTCTATATATTAAATTGACACAATACTTATCATTAAAAAATTACAAAATAATTGTTTTGAAAAACATAAAAGGTATATATAAATAGCTGAATACGTAAGGTTTAGCCCACGCAAACTCCTTTACTTTTCATAGAAGCGCTTATTCATCCGGGAACTGGCCCTTTTTTCTTATTCACAGAATCTGTTTTTGCGTGTCAAGGTGAATCGATTACTTTTTGTAAAAAGTTCAATCAAAATCCTGATAAACTAATGACTCATATGTGCGTACTTTTTTATACTATAAGTGGTTCAAATAGTTATTTCGAAATGTAATTATCCTATAAACCATCTTTTGTCATGTATAATATTAGATTGCTAAATTGCCATTACGTACTTAATTTTTTTCTAATATTTCATCTATAAGTCTTTTTACACTTAAAATAATATTTAAAAATAAAACAAATTTTGTATCTAACGATATTTAAAATTAAATAATTCAAATAAACATTCAAAAACATTTAGAAAAATTAATGAAACTACTTTACTTTACTACTAAAAATGACAGATATTCTTTTCAACACATAAAACGTGTACTCAAAAGTACCACTAAACACGATAAGAAAGAAAACACGTAAGTACAGAAGCCAACAATCCAAGAAAACGTGTCTCGCCAAGGCGCGACGCTATCTACGGAATTTCGGAACCACTCACCAATAAAAGAGTCGGCCGCACGATGATCCGGATAAGAAGTTTTAACGCGAAAAGAGCTCGAAACTGTTGAGTTTATAGAAGATTAGCCCGTCAATTTTCGACAGCCGGCACGCCCATTAAACATCTTAAGCAGACGTCTCTCGCAACGACGACGAGCCCACGAGTTACAAGGAGCAGATACAGATAAAGAGCCACTTGCCGTGGATTCAAGTGGCACGCGTGTGTCAGGATCAATCGTGAAGTTGTTGCGTTATTTTTAGACTTATAGCCATTATCTGTGGTTAGTCTTTTAGCTCTGGCTTAATCGGTTGGGCAAAGAACATAAGTGTATTTATCGACGTCGCTGCTATAATTGTCGGTGTTAATGACAGCGGATGAAGAAAGTCGTAAATCTATAACGGTGCATCGTTTCAGAATTGGAATCCGATTCTTAAAATGGAACTGCAGTGATTTTAGATTTCTAAATGTTGGCAATACGTGCTGTTGATTATTTTGTACTTGTTAAAGATGAAAGTTTAATTATTTTTATCAGAAAGTTCTTTTGTTAAAAATTAAACTACTCTAACTGCTTTTACTCTCTGTGAATGCATTTTCAATTTATATTAAAATTCACCATCATTAAACAGCTAGTATTATTAAACAGTAATTAAAATCGTCTACTCTAAGCAATAACAGTATCAATAATAATTTTCCAGAATTAAAGCAAAATGCAGTTAACAAGGATATTGACGATCCTCGCGTGCTGCTTTTTGATTTTAAATGCCGCGGCAGCGACGCCGGCTCCTCAGGAGCCCTTCTTCGAACTGCCCGTCCAGCTGGTTGGTTTTCCTGTAATCATCGCCGCAGTTCGCATCACCAATTTCGTCAAGAAACTGGCTTACTCACTGAATCCTCGTAAGTAATCATGCTCACGTCCCGCCGTGAAATTCTGCCAAACATACTTGAGCGCGCCGGTTATGAAATAGAGAAAGCGTTCCGATGAATGGACAATTGACAAACTTCTAACAGCTTTTTTTTAAATTTATTCCGTATTTGTTCTGTCTTTTTGGTGCGATGCAGTTTACATTAAATATTTTTACAGTGTCAATGAATGAGTGTTCTAATGTAGTTTAGTGTTAATATTCTTGAGTAAAGAAATAATCGGTTATTTGTACTTGCCAAGTTTTAGTATAGATATAGTTTATAAGTATTTTGAATAATGTATCGTTTAAATAAGCTTCGTGAATTATAAATATTTATTACAAACTAAATAAATATTTGAATTTCTAAAAATATCAACAATTTCCTTTCAGTTTAATTGTGCTGAGATTAGCCAAAACTTATCAAAACATAATAAACGAATAGAATAATGCTTAATGGTCTAGAATAATGAGTCGAGGAAATTCAAGCCAGCTTTTTCTTTTAACCATAAGGAAGTAGTTAGTTCCGTTAGATCCCGGGTACACGCTGGAAGTGAAGGCTAGTACACTGACATGTGCAAACTGTGCAGCGAAAGCGAAAGTGTTCCACTTGCTTGCGACCTCTCGTAAACTAGACATGTGTTATGCCAACGTAACAAGTTACTTACTTGACGCGACCTTCCTTTTACTAATTTTCTCAATTAATCGAAGGTCATTGAGATTTATAATATATTATGCGCATATACATTAATCAAAATTAGAGAAATTTTCATTGTTATAAAATGTAATTTACTTTAAAAATCGTTGGATAAAAGACTGTTATTCAAGTCAAATATCAAAGAAAAACGAATTTAATGTATTTTTGCAGTTACCTGTGATATAATGTTCTGAAATTTTCATTTCATGAGTAGTTAGAAAGCTAAAGGCTGATAATATACAATTAAAAATATGAAAACGAAAATACTGAAATTTCTATTCTCTACACAATTTTTCAGAAACCTATATGAACCGAACAAAAAGAACAATTCCTAGGCCACATGACGAAGAAATCCTGGATGTTGGACAAGTTGAAAAGAGGTTAATAGCTGAACTTGGAGAAAATGTCTGTGTATATGAAAGAATTTGTGCAAAATACGCAGAAACGACCCTTCAAAAAAGGAGCAGAGAACGTGCTCTTGACTGGGACGTTATCTTTAGGTAAAAGATACAATTTTTTTCTCTTATTAATTATTTATATAGAGATTTCTTATTATTTAATATTATTTTTTTTTATTGGCTTAAAAAGTTTAAGCGCTTGAATAGCACCAGTTATATTACTATTATTTAATACCTAAATTATTATTACACTATCTAAATTGAATTTCCATAAAAATATGCAATATCCGGTATTAAAATGAGTAGATTTCTTATTATATAAATATGTGTCGAACATGCAATATTCTAAGTAATAGTAGTAATATTAGATACACCTCCAGGCAGCATTATTATATATGAATTCATATACTTATTTATTTTAATACTATAATTACAATCCAATTTAAATTTTGAATTCCAATTAAATAGTAGTTGTAATAAACATTACTTCTTTTATCTTCTTTATTGCAAAACTTTGTATTAAATATCCAAGGCAGGTTCCTATCGCATAAAAAAAACATAATTACCGTTCCTTCGCATACCTTATAAATGAAACCGATCTAACTCTAATGATAGACCACGAAACTTATCCAAAGTAAAAAGACAAATACTGACCGCTCAATGCATAAGTTACAGTAAACACGGTGAAATTTGTCGATTAGCGAATGCATAATAACTACAGTTTCTCAAACGAACCGCAAAAAAAAAAGAAGAAGTTCGCTTTATTGCCGGTATTAAGAGCCGTCGAAGTTAGTGGAAGCCGCTCGTTTGTCGTCATGCCTCAGAATCGTCGATAATTCCGTCGCTCTGGCTAAATTGCCAAGGAGTCGTTGTCTCGAGAAAACCAGCCCCGCGGAAAGGTCAATGTTTCTTTGCTCGAACGTTGAGCCGCACTCGCAATGAAAGTCAAACTCGTCCATTAAAAGCCCGCTTTGCAAAAGCTGGACGGGCTTTGACAGGTGCTGCGTATTTTATTCGAGAAAAAGACTTCATGTCAAGATTAGATTGTTTGTTCTCGAATGTCTTTACTGTGGATGATTATATACAATGACACGAGAGTTTTGTAAAGGAATGTATTGTGGAAAAGTGAGGGTAAACTATTGTTGTCCGTTAAACGCTAATTTTTTACACAGCACTTTTTTCAGATGCTTTTTGTTAAAAACCATGAATAGGAAAGAAACATTGATTCTAAATTATAGTAATGACTTAATCAAATGAAAACTTTTAATTTCAATTGATATAACGTGTAGTAGTATTGTAATGAATATTTTCCATTTGCCTATGCCATTGAAAGTAAAACAATATGACATTTAAAACTCATTTCACTAAAAGCGCAATAAAACGTTTCAAGAAAATCGCGCTGACATAAAAGATCGATTAACACATTAGTCAAAGGAACAAGAAAGAAATATCAATATAACGAGCCTTTCCATGTACTTTCTATTTTATTTGCAATTTTTGAAAACCTTAACGCTAAGTCGTTTGGTATAAAAATAACATGAATAATAGTAATACATAAAAAAAGTTAATTAGAATAATCATAATTATAATAGGCTACGAAATTTTTGTAATTTAAATAACAATCAAAGGTAGTTTTTCCTTTTTAAAATTACTAAATATCATTCATTAATATAGTTTATAACGTGCTACTTATAACTTCTTGATAAAAGAAAACTTCGTATTATAAGTATTTTTAGTGCAAATAAAAGTTTTTTCCACTAAAAACTTAAAAATAATGTGTAAATATTTATGTTGCGTAAGAGATACTATGATTTGCAAACTTTTCTTTAAATACTCCGTTAAATGTAAAGTATTTTATTATTATAGCTTTTGCTTCTTATAGGCCGTAAACCTCAAAAATAACTATCAAAAGTTATTAAAAAAACGGATAAGTATTAGAAAAGCTTTCAAATATTTCACACGAATAATTTTATAACCCTTTTACTGATTGCAATGAAAAGCGCAAATTGATTTTCTTGGGTGGCATTTTCTAGCTTCCAACATCCACGTGTTTGAGATTTCTTTTAATGGAGCGCGGGCTTTAAATTGAGCATTAAAGAATCTCTTGATAAAAAAAACGACTGGTTCTTAAAGTGTCGCCGCGTTCTCGAGGCATTTATGATCGTAAAAGCAATGACCATTTTTCTTATACACTTAAGAGGATTTAAGTAGCTTTGGTAACGGTAAGAGAGTAGCAAATAATAATTTCTGATCGATTAGTAATTTAAAAGGAAAATACCAAAACACGATTTTTAATTATTGCACTACTTAATCAAACTACGGATAAACTTACTCGGAAACTACTTTAGTTTTGAAGTAAGAGGTTTAAATTTCTGTAAAGTTATAAGATTAATTGCAAAAATATATTTTACAAAAGACATCAACAAATTTAAATGAAATCATATTATATATCTACCATCTTAAAATTGGAAAAACTACGCAGCAGTTGCCTCGTAAAAAATCAATACAATTAAAAACAACCCCAAAAGCATCGTGGCAGGTCTCATCCCATCATTACCCCTCCAAAGTCATCAAAGCGACATTACAATCCTCAACTCAAGGCACTTTAAGCAATTCCTTAAGGTCAAAACAGATTGAACCGCAAGCGCACAACATCCCAGCCATACGGTAACGCCAGATAGAATAAAGAAGCTAGGGACGGAAAAACGCGGAGAGAAACCGTTGCGCGAGTTATCGGGATGCATTAGAGGGAGCTAGCGCCATTAAGGTTATCTGTTCCTGGCGTTAGTTACAACTGAATTTAATGCGAGCCCCGCGCGCTCGCTCGCTCGCACGCAGAATAGTGGAAACTTGGCGCGTGATCGGAGGTCCTCGCCCTA
Source organism: Eupelmus urozonus (assembly GCA_900480035.1). Lineage (NCBI taxonomy): Eukaryota > Metazoa > Arthropoda > Insecta > Hymenoptera > Eupelmidae > Eupelmus > Eupelmus urozonus. The sequence goes on along the minus strand of UELX01001621.1, from coordinate 14,413 downwards.
TTACGAATCCTGAAATCGCCTTTCCCAAGGAGGGGTCACTTTGTTCGCCCGAGATTTACTGTACTGTGCGCTCACGCAGTCGCGTCCCGTGCTGTACCGTTAATACTGCCTTTTCTCTCTCTCTCTCTCTCTCTCTCTTTTCATGTCTCTTTCTTCCTATCGGAGGCTGCGGGTGGCGTGGGGGAGTAAGCTTGGATTCTGGCTGATTTTAATGAATTTGTGTCGCTGAGCGCGGGGTTTGATGAATCTTTCAGAGGGTAATGATCATTGGATTGTTTGATTGGTTTATGAAATTTTAATGAATGGTTATTGTTCTCAGTCGATCTGTTTTATATTGGTGCGGTTTAATATTGATGCGGGGTAATGGAAAGCGAGGTGTAACTTGTTTAAGTATGCTATTTATTGGACTGTTATGTGTTGTTAATAAATAATGGGCAGTTGCTATAAAAGGAAGGGAATACTATAATTGCAATGATTGCTCTTTTTAAGAGTATGGTATTTTCTCTAACAATGAAAACATGCTTTGTTTATATGTTTACTCCCTATTTGACAATGAGTAATAAAAATTTAACTTTGTAATTAATGACAAAAATGGGATCGGACTTTCAATTGAAGTAAAATATCCAATTCCACTTTACTATACCTATTCAATTTTAATACCCAGACTCGAATTCAAGCTAAATAAATAAAACGTATTCTAAAAAATACTCAACATCTCATCCTTCTCCGCTCTAGCAAACATAATGAATTGATTGAATTTCAACAATGTTTACGGAATTTCATTTTAATCTGTTTCAGTCAATATAAATCTTCGCCGGACCCGATGAAGGAGAATTACTTGCTAAGCGTATTCTTGGGCGACATCATCGGCAGTCCAAGGCTTTGTCATCAGCTGGCGAAACGCGGAAGAGAGTGCAAGATTCCTTTATCGAATTGATTGCTGGCCCTAAAGGCACTCGATCAAAGATAAATCCATAGCTGCATTCACGGAATTTCGCATTTGTCAATTTAGGATTTAGAAGCGCTCTGTAAATTATAGTATCTAGAGTGGTTAATGTATAGGTGCATAGTTTATAAATGAAATGTTAGTTTGGTCTTTACGTAATTTTTTCTACTTTCAATTTTTACGATCTGTTCTGTTCTTTGTAAATAAAATTCAATTGTACTTACCGGCTAAGTCAATATACCGAATTTCAAAACCGTTAGAAAAGCCAGAAAGAATCATCACACAAAAAATACATACGAAAAGAATTACATAAAGGCCAAATTTGTGAAAAGAAACTTCTAAGTTGACAGAACAAAGTTCCCTGACAATATCCTGTAAATACACAGCGTATCTTACGTTCGTACGTTAAGTTATTGTAGCCGATTACGCACACAAACAGCCAAGGAAGAAGAAGCTGAATAAAAATCGAAGCAGCCGTACGTCGAAACAACATCGGTTCACTCGCGTGTACATACATATACATACACGCATATACACGCGTGCGTATACTTACATACACGTTCAGGAAGACCTCGACCTGCGCTTTCTCCACGAGAGTATATAGTGAAGTAATCGGCCGCTCGTCCGTCTCTCTACATGTTTTCTCCGCGCTGCAACGCGCCTGGCGCGTCATCGTTTTTATTAGCGGTCGCTCGCGCGACAAACGTCAATTGACGAGGATTAATTGCGAAGATGCTACCGTGATTATGATAATTACCCTCGCCGCGAGGTCGGCGCGCTATCTCTTTTGTTGTTCGGACGGTTCTTGATTTTTTTTTTATTTTTATATCGGCACCTTTTTCGCAAGAAGGAGCTTGGTTGTTGAGAACGGTTAGTTGCGAGACAATGATTAATTGTAATTTTCATAGGTAAACATTATAAAGCGGAGGCAGTTATATGATATTGAAAATAGTCTCGAGATTTGAAGAAGTCCGACGTTTGTTCTTAATGATTCGCGCGCAGAGGCAAGATTAATGGTTCTTTCGATAATGCCATAGACAATAGGTGCTCTTGCGAAGGCAGCGAGAGGTGAGAGTATAAACAATGCATTCGAAAATAATGTCGTTTAAGTAAAGTTGTATCGAAGTTGTTATGTAGTTGTATTTGTTAGCGATAAATTTTGTGAGAATTTATTTTTTCAAATGTGTACTGCATGTAATAAATTTTATTTTAAAATGTAGTCCTTTTTTTTCTCTTTTATGTAAAAATTTTGTAATGTTATAAGTAAGATTCAATAATCTTAAAAAGTAGATAATTTTCAAAATTTATTTAACAGAGTTCTTGATAAATTTTTAACCAATTTACAGTTTTAGGTTAAAAAATCTGAAATTATTAAGTAATTGGACTAATATTCCACTTTTCAAATAATGTGATAAGTAAAAGTCGCCAATTGCTTATTGGAATTATTAAAATAATGATAGTTAAATGAGCCTAAGCACAATTTATATAGAATCATTTTTTATTCAAATTGTATACAACAAAGTTTGAATAAAATTTGTATAATGTTATTTTTATGTGGGTACACCCTTAAATATCTGTATGATGGATTATTTACAAAATTTAAGAAAAATACTTTTTTGGATAAAAATTTATATACGATTTCATTTGTTAAAATATTTTTATTTGCATATGCACGTTTTCAATATTACAATATAGTTTGAATCTTAATGATTTATAAAAAATATGTTTCTTTTGTTATTAATAAAATTATTAACCGTATGTCTTGTATTAAGCAAATGTATTTAAATTTACGAATTTAAATTGATACAAAGGTTTATTTTTCTGAACAAATAAAATATAAAATTATTTTTAAATTCTAATAATCTCTATACCTTTTTGTTTAGTCATGAATAATATCGATGTGATTTTAGAAAGCAGCGTATTTAAAATACAAATCCTGAAGTATCTGACGCAATATATTTTTCTTTCAGAAAGTATTGCTTCCTATCTAGATACACGTACAGCACGAAACCTGCTCCGAAAAATTGGCAATGCGTCTTTTTTGGCATGACTAGAATTTAGAAAAGTCCAGCGTAGGCGTAAAATAGCATTAATATAGTATATAGATGATTCCATATTATTTGCTGGATCAAAAACTGTACAATATTTTTATATTATTTTTGTAATAAAATTTTCGGTTCATTTCATTTTTGTAAATAATTTTTATCGTATTTTATTTTTATTTTTATTGAATAATTTTTTTATTAATATTGTCGCTAAAATGGTATGAACTATCATATAATCTTAAAGTACTAAAACAATATCTGCATTATTTTATATAAATATCTAAAAAAGTAATTCAGATATTTTAACTTTATATTTTTGTATAAAATCATTCTTTTGCAATTAATTTTTTTGATTATAGATCATTTTAAAATATAATAAATATTAAACGTCTAATCTATTTATTATTAATCTTGTAATTTACTATATTTATACTTATGTGTTCATACTGTATCATTTATACAAAACAAAGATCTAGCTATACATCATGCATATTAAACTTTATTCCCGATCCAAAGTAGTGTAAAGCATTCGATCATAGCATTATACACGTACTTACTACGAATTGCTATAAATTATATCATACTTGTGGTCAGTGCTCTCATATCATTTTCCATGACCATCATCTGCAAAGCAAATTTTAAAAAATTTATCAACCTTTTAATTACAAAAATGAATTATTCACAAAAATTTCAATCTTAATTATCACATATTACTATCATCACCACCCGAAATTCCAAGTTTCCAAAACCCTTCCACAAATTCATCCGAAACGTTCCAAATTCCTCTCACTCCTCTCAATTCGCTCCGCACCATCGATTTCACGTGGAAAAGCGCGTATATACGCACCGACAAGCAACCACGCGGCCGTATGTAGGTCCCTCAGTGTAACACTCGCAAGAGAGAGTTGTAAACGGTGACGTTTGCGGCCGACCCACACGCTGCTTTCTTCCGCGCGGACACGCACAGCTCCAGCTCGCCGCACACCTTTAGACCAGTTTCGAAGAATCCTCCAGCTAGTGCGGATCCTCGGAGGAACCGTTATTGCCACACGGACAGCTCGATGCGCTCTGCAGCGAGTAAGTTTTATGCGCGACGATTCAGATAAAATGAAAAGTGTTGGTGCCGTATATATGTGTGTGTTGCCTGATACATCGGCCGAAGCTGGAGCGGATAAACGAACTCGCGCGTATATAGTGTGGAATTGTTTTACGATTACGGAGGGGAGCGAGGGTGGATCGGTGCTCACGGTCCGTTACAATTTCGATGCGGTAATTCGCGATTTTGCGGGTTTGATAAAGGCGGTAATGTAAATATGGTATAATTATGGGCTGTGTTTTCGGGTAATGAAATGCGATTGGATGTATGATCTAGGCTGCGTTCAATGAATAATCATGATGTATTTATCTGGGCGAGTTCGGGGAAGTGTATTTTCATGTGTATTTTGGCTTGTTTGTTGTTTGTTGGATAGTTGAATAGTAGTGTGTTCTAGTTTCTTTGGTATCTTTTCCGAATGTTTGTTCATCTTTTTCCAAAAATTTTTATGAATTTTTTTAATTTTATAGTAAATCTACGTTTTTAGATAATGTTTATTTTATTTAAAAAAAAAACATACTAATGTAAGTTTTACAATATTATATTATATTTGACTTTAATAATCTTTAAAAGTGGATAAGATCCACTGGTAGAAATGATTTTATTTAGTGGCCATTTGATAGCCACTTAATGATAAGTTATAAGACAGAAAATGGCCAAAAAATAATCATTTCATAGCCTCGAATGAGATATCTACCAGGGATTAAATTAAAGTTATATCTAATATTTATAAGTAATTGATACAACTGTAAATGAGAAATATGATTGAAAAAAAATAGAAGTAGAATATTTAAAATTCTTCGAGTCCTACGTTAAAAATTAAAATTCAAAACTTACGTAACCTTACAGATATTTATGCAAATTCAATTATTATATAAAGAAGTTTAGTACAAGCTTATTTTAACAGTGAATTATGACAGTTTTGTATAAAATTCTTATACTTATTTACAACTATAGTTCATAGAATGTAGAAAAAAAAATAATAAATTTTTATCAGATAATTTGATCAGTAAATATAGTATTTAGATTTTTTTCTTTGAAATATAAAGCAAACTTTATAATTATTTATTTAATAATAACCACTTTATTCAATAATTGCATTCTTCATCATCCACGAAAATTAATCACCACAACCCGCTCTTCCTTGCAGCCGGCTCATAAAAGAACCTAAAACAAACCAGAAAACCACTCCACGAAGACCAAGCCAGCAAGACAATCACCATTCAGCCCCGCACCATACCCCGTCGAATTTTCCAATACCACTTTCGGTCCACGTATCATCGGCAACGGCAGAAACGCCGCTCGTAAACACGTAATTAGCCAAACTATTCAGCCCGGTACTTTATACACAGTCGGCCGGCGCTCTAGTATCAGCTTTACGGTCGGATAACGAGCGCTTATTAGCAGCCGATTTGCCGAAGCCCTCGCCTATACTCTAGCAAAACCAGCCCGGTATACACACACAGCCTGCAGAAAACATGGCAGCGCAGCACTACCAAAGCTCATCGCATTGAAAATCAGCGCGCGAAAACTATGTAAATCCGACCGCGAGCGGTTCCCTCTCTCTCTCATTGACCAGCTTGGTATAAGCGTGAAATTCCGTCGAAAGCCGCCATGGCGATGTTCCCCGTGAATTTTCCATCGATTTCGTTGATGCTGGCTCTGCTGGTGGCGGCTGTTTTTGCGACTGATCCCCGCCGATCTGACGCCGCGGAATTATCCCGAGAGCAGCTGTGCAACTTTAACGAGGAGACGAGGACGTACAATGCCACGGATCTTTTGCTGTGAGTGGTTGCGTTTTTTTTTATTTTTTGGTGCTGGTGCTTTTGAGAGATGGGTTTGAACTGTTTTAGTATAGATATTGTTATTTGGTGAAATTTCTTGATGGAATAATTATCGTTGATTTATTTATCGATCATTTATTTCTGGACAATATTACGGATTGAATTTTCATAAACTTATTTTGAAACTAGAATTAATAAATCAACGCTCATTTTCCATTATGTACACTATTCGAGCAAAAGCCGGAGTTTACCTATTATTAGCAGTATACCCGAATTATACTTAATGCCGGGCTGTGACAAATATTTCATTATTTAATCAGTTAACGCATCGACAGAAGTTTGAGTAATCCAATTATTTATCCATATCAGGTGTATGAACGAGCTGGCCGCGAATATATTGTTGCAAGGCAACGCCAATCCAAATAGGATAACAGATCGCGCGTATCAGGATACGCGGCAATCATATCTTGCATATCCATTTGCTTCAGATTATTCGACACCTGCGAACGCCGGGGCTTCGTCAAATTATTATGGGAATCAAATGGTGAATTTCTCTCCCAATTATAGAGCTGACACGCATTGACGTGTTATCGTGAAATAATGTCGTGACAAACATTAAGAGATAAAAATATAATTTTCTTTTACAGTTACAGTCGCTGCTGTCCGCTGGTGGTCTGCAAGTACCGAACTTGTCTAATTTATTCGATTTCAGCAGTTTCAGCATGCCGGGCTTTAAACTTTTTAGCGCCTTATCCACTATCTCTAAGTACGATGACTTAAAGTGCGTTCCACGCATACTTTGTGAGGTGGCCAGCGGTTCAACGCCCGGAAATCTCGCTTACAGGCAGAGCTCGAACTTTCAGGATTTTGGACAAAACGCTCTGTTTGGGTAAATTGTTTAGTTCTTTTAAGATGTTTCATAGATAATTGCTTATTGAAGATTTGCCAACTATTTCAGATTTTATTCTCTGTCTTTTTTATAAATGACAATAGTTCCTAAGAACTAGTAAAAAATAAAAATAGAAAAAAATGATTTTTTTTTGCGAGTTTTAAAATTTTTTTAGTTTTAATGAAGTTATTAAAAAATAATAATAAGTGAATATAAAAAAAAATTAATTTAGTTTTGTTTTATAACTGTACCTAATTTTGTTTATAAATTTAATCCTAATTATTCATAGCACCAAATTTGCTACTAGTTCTAATATTAACTCATTATTCAGGCTGCTAACAGCATTCGACACAAATGGGGCATCTCCCATTTTGAATTTCGGCAAAGCAGCCTTACTTGGAGTCACAAACAGAGGACGACCAAATATGTGTTACCAAGAGTACTCGAGATGTCCCCGCGATCAAGACCAACTCATTTCTTATTTGAACAATCATAACGGCGGTTTCTTTCGCCTTTTCAATAATCCTAGCAATTACTACAGACCGCAACAGTCTTACTACAAGCCGTATTACAAAAATTCTGGTTATTATGCAAACTTTATTTAATATCCATTAGTAAAGTAAACAGTTTTGTTAAAAAAAGATTCTTTTTTTTCAGTAGCACAATACAGAATTGCTAATCCGAAAACTGAGATTGATTCACCTTATCATATATCTCTGAAACCAGAATCGGATCGTACTGGGACTGGACAATTGTCGTTTATTAATTCTGATTCCTATGAGCAGGGTGGTAGTAATAACAATTTTTTCTCAAACAAATTAAGAGATAGACCAGGTCAATTGTCATCTATTAATTCTGATTACTATGAGTCGGGTGATAGTAATAAAAATTTTTTCTCAAACAAATTAAGAGAAAGACCAGCCAGCAAGGTTGTATTCCCTAAAGAAAAACGGGAAAATCATTTTGAGTCTAATCAGTTGACAAAATATTTCAAGGTATACAGTGATTTGAGCGTTAGTGATTCGCAAAATCAGTCTGTGCGAAAGGATCGTCAATTTTTTCCTCAGGTATGTGGTTACGGCTATACATAGTTTTTATTTATAAAACAAATGTAATGCAGGATTATAATTCAAATTTTTTATTATTTAGGAAGATGAAAACCAAAAGTATAATTCAGGATATTTTAATCAGTTAGAGAATAATCAAAAGTATAATTCAGGATATTTTAATCAGTTAGAGAATAATCGAAGACCTCGCACTGAATTGTTTAAGAATCAAAAAATTCAAGTGCATTTTCCACGTGATTATAATCCAAACAGTCTATTTTTCAAAACTACGTCAACATTTGCATTTCCAAACGATAACGACCGTTATTAAAAGAAAAAAATCAGAAAATGAACCAGAATATTTAAACTATCTGTTTTATCGTACATAAGTTATTATAGACTTAAGTAGAATAATTAATGCGTGTAAGTTTATTTATGAACATCTTTACCAAAAGCATGAATGTCAATAGTTTCTATTTATTTAACGCACCTTTGTTAAGTATCACGTTATTTGTTGTATTCAGACGACTCATTGTTTTTCTTTGAATAAATTTAACGTTTTATACGAGACACCGAGTCTATTATTTCGCCCGTCCGTGTTTATCTAGTTTTGTTTGCTCGGCCATTCAGCGAGAATTCCAGAAAATGCGAATCGCTTAATCTCATCAGAATCGATTCGGCACCTCGGCCCAATGGCAGAGGACATCGCATTTGTCGCATAAGCTGATCGAGCCCCAATAGGATTATTTGGTACTTGAAACGCAAAAGGGATTTCACGCGATCTCAATTCGTTCCGTCAATGCAGATAATTATAATGTAATAATTGAAAGAAAATTGTAGAATAAGTAAGATACAGTGAGTGATTTTGTCATGAGATTTTGATGATTCGATCGGGGCTTGCTTTAATAAGGTTATCTGTTGTGGGCTGAAGGAAATTTCATCAGTTTTATTCAATTTCGTTGGATATTAAAGCTGATGAGTAACAATGTTGTTACGATAAAAATCTATGAGGGAAATTGAGAACGTGCAACAAACGTTTCTGGAGTATACGCTGTCATTTCCTGTCGGAAATGAAAGCTTAGAAGCGCAACTGCTGCACAATTATTCAGCATTATCGTTTGAAATGAGAAAATAAGGCTTATAATTCTACCTCTGTCTATCGGAATACCTCTTCATTATCGTCTATTAATAGTCTTTAATAATCGTTCGAATAAGTTATTTTGTGATTAATTTTAATTGCTTCAATTGATAGGTACTTAGACTCATTATATTAAAAGTATTGAATACCTTTTAAATTTTACAATAAATATTGTTTAATTCTTCATTTATTGATTCGATCATTTTTTGCAATTTAAAATGAATAAAATATTAAGAAATTCATAGTAACCTAGTAACAGTTGCAATGATTACTAAAAATCATCAACCGTTCAGAAGAAAATTTTCAGTCACTATGATGTACTAAGTTGTCAATTTAAGTTCTTGAAAAGTTTAATAATTTCTAAGATTTTGTTAATTTATTATCTTATTACTTCAAACCTAAACAAAACTCACTCAATTTTTTGTCTTTTTCTAAATCAATCATAATTCTGTTATTTTTGTCTTCCACCCAGATGACCAATCCAATACATTCTCTCATCCTCAGAACTAACCACTCACCCACTTTCACCCACTTCCAGAAACTAAAAACACCTCTCCTTTCCATTCACGCCGTCATCTCCGCCACCCACGCCCGAAACAATGATCAGCCCGGCAAATTGAATGCTCGCGTCTCTATCCAGCCACCTATAGACACAGCTCAGCGTCAGCTCGCATCCTTCGATACAGCCCAAAACCAGCTGTATACCAATGCGCAAACCGCATTTCCCGCTATGTTCACCGTTCCGCTTGCAGCCGAGACTCCAAAATTGTATTAGGACTCCTATCCGGGCAAACCTCGAGTCTATATACCTCCAGCAACACCGCGGACTCGCAGCCGTCACAATAACAGTCCAGCCATACAGGCAGACCCATAGACACAGTCGGCACTTGGACTGTATCGCGGAATACGGACTCGCAGGGTAGGTATATTGCATTAACCCAGAATAGTCAGGCCGATCCGATGACGCGTGACACTTGATAGTATATAATACGCGCCCACGGATACATATATAGACTGAGCCACTCTCTCTCTCCGCGCATATCGGAAGGTTAATTGTCTTCTGCTGTCAGTTGCACCCCCCTACTTGCTCCTGTCTATTCCACACGGCCCGGGGGCTTATTCCGCGCCGTCCCCCCCTTTAACCCAAGCTTCTGGCGCGCGCGGACACCCCCCACCCCCGAATTACACGGCAGAGAGGATAAAATAATTACACGGGCCTTTCACCTTTCGACATTATCCACTCGGAAAGAGAGTGGGGATGATAGTTTTTCCCGCTCTCTCTCTCTCCCCCCCTCTCTGTTTGAACAGTGTCATCCGCAAATTAACTGCGGTGACCTTTCGTTCTCCGGGCTAGCAGACGGCTTTTGCTTTGTCTTCTGCTTTTCCCTACATTCTGTTTGTTTTTTCGGACCTATAGGGGGGAGGATGTGGGAGGCGCGCGTGTGTGTATGGTTAGAGAGGTGGTGTGTGCGGATCGATTACGGATGAGGCGGTGTGTCGAGCCGGATGAAACAATGAGTTAACGTATTACGTTTCTTTTTCGGTGATTGACGGCCGGCGATTGCCGAGTAGCGGACTGTTGGCTGAGCGGCTGGTGCGGATGACGTTACGGCTTTATTACGGGTTGTAACGATTTCATGGCGGTTTGCTGGATTGTTTACTTAGTGCTTTGACGCCTGGACGATTATTTCTGTTTTCAATTGGTTTCTAATGAGTTTTACGAAAGAGATGTTGGTGTGAGTATTTTTTTTTAATGACAGAGTGATACTTAAATTATACATTCTTCAAATAGTGTCCAATTATTAATTGTACGTTTGGAAAAAGGATAATTGATGGAAAATATTCAAAGCATTGCCACAATCATTCTTCCAGACAACCGATAAAAACACGCACTCACTATTTTAATTCCCCTTCTCGGTACGAATCCCACACTTTTTGCCGAGCTCAATCGGACTGGCAGAGCACGCGGAAAAAGCCATTGAAAAAAGCCGGCGACAAAAAGTTGAAAAAAATCGGAAAACCTCGGCATCAAGAGAATTCCGGGAGCCACGTACAAGCCTCACGGAATCTATGAAGGGATCAGCGGATAGCGATCCTCCGACGACTGACGAACGGCCTTTGAAAAGCAGAGACATTCCAAGAAGATCGCCGCTGCTTATATACATACACAGAAAGAGCCAGAGCGCGGGTGCGCGCGCACCTCAGCGGGAAATTAACGCCCTTTGTCTCCTTTTCCAAGGAGGAATTCTTCTATGCTCGTCCGAGGCTAAATTAACTCTAACTGCGCTAACGACCGGCCGCTATATCGATAAATATATGGCGATGCGCGCGAGCCGTGTCCGATCTTTAATTGAGAATAAATTCTGGCGCGCGAGCGCGGAACGGTTGAGAGGACCGTTTGGGATGCCGAGCGCGTAGCTATACGCGGGTGTATGTATGTAAGTAAAATTTGCTGGTACTCGCCGCGGCAATTAGTATTCCGAGGAAGCGGGTACAATGCATCGTTCGCTGGGATATTTACGGCGGTTGGGCTTTTCGAGATCGGAGCGGGGGAGACGAAATAATTACGGAAGTGGATTGTTGTTTATTTATGATGCGAAGTGGCTGGTTTTTTCAAGATGTTTTGTAGATTTTGAGAATTTTGATGACCTCACCATATATGAGTTTTGATTTAGTTTGCATTAGGATATAGAAATAAAGAAAAATGATGAATGCATTACGTAAACATAAATTGAATTCGTTATGTTTAGAATTTTATAGATTTTTGTTGTTTCAAGCTTAAATAGTTTCGGTCATACGAAGTATATTTGTATACAAAAATTCATATCAATGTTCTAGAGATTTATTAACACAAACCAGCAATAAAGTAAAAGACACTTTCAATCATATATCTACACTCACAAATGCTAAAAATCTACATTATACATCGAACGTCAAACACTGTAATTAAATTCTTAATTAAACAGCTCGCAGCGCGAATCGCTTTTTAAACCAAACAGCTCTTCATGCATTTCATGCCAATTAAGTGTAAGACGTATTTACTCGCTCTGCGATTGTCGGAATCGTTTCCATTATGAGGCCTCCCCGGAATCTCTTATCGTGAGCGCGAGCGTGAAATCGCCGGATTTTCGAGGTCCTTTGACAGCGACGGCAAAATGAAAGAGAAAAAAAAAGGAATCCCGCCTTTCTCCTTCATTGTTGCGCGCAAGTATGAGTAATCTTTGCTTCGGCGCGCGAGCGCTCCGCATTTATACAAAGTTTCTCAGGCATAAACGGCGAAATAATGAAATGCGCGTGGTCGCGATTACGCGCTTTTATTCACTTTAATTCGATAAAAAGTTGCCGGCTCACAAAAGGGAAGGAAGTCCATTGTCTATAATGCATAAAAGAAATTGATTTTGAGGATGTGATTTAATGAATTACACTCAAAGTGTACTCATAATTAATTTAATAATTTTATATTACGATATTTAATGTATAAAATTTGTACACTACGACTCATCCTTAAGATCACGCAATTCAAAGCTGCAATTCCTTTCTCACCACACCTCGCAAAACGACCAAGCACAATAAAAGCCACTATCCCAGCGAAAATTGTCTCCCATAAACCACCCCTCCCAAAAAAAAAAATCCGCAAACACGTGTAAAACTGCAAGCCCACAGTCTCTACCATCCGCTCGAGCGATCCCGCCAAGAAAGAAGCCCATATCGCGGAAATGAACACGCATAAGGAATAAACGTTACGGCTTACGGCCCCCGGGCGATATTGCTCCGAGCTCGGCTAGCGCCAATATGAATAATCTTATTCTATTAACGCGGCTCGCAGGCGACACATTATTTTCGGCGCTCGGCGACATCAAAGCGGATTGCGCGATAATTCCTCGTTATTAGGAGCGCGGCTTGGTTTCGCCTCGGCTTACCACACCCCCAAAGTGTGCTGGAGCTGCCCCGGCGCACAACAAATCCGCTCGAATTGGCGAGCGATGCAAAAGAAGCCGCGACGAGGAGGCGCCTACTCGCTGTGGTGTATAGTAGGCCCCGGGGCGACAAAAGAATCGGCTGCTGAATTGTAGGCACGCTTGGGAGAGCCGTGAGGGTGAGGAAAATAAAAAGCGATCGAGGGAAAAGCCGAAATGACTGCGAGCCCGAGCTAAGGATTAATCCGCGCGGCGGTATGAAAAATGTCTCGCAGGTGGAGGAATTGGGGAGAGGGTGTGGGAGATGAGGGGGTGGGGGTGTAGTTAATGAGAAGAGAAGTGGCTTAAGTGGAAATTATTTTATTGGTTGGGTTTGTTGATGAGCATGGGTAAGTTTAGTTTCGATTGCAAAATTTTTTATTTCAAATAATATCCAATCATAATAGTTATAGAAAAGATTGTGTAAAAAATACTCTCTGAAATTGTTAATAAACAATAACAATAATACATCTCAGTATAACACCGCCATCCAACAATTACTCAATATCAAAATTCAATCCACTCAATCCACCCTTCTCCAAAAAAACTCCACATTCAACAGTATTAAACTAAAATCCACCCTTAAACTTCTCCAAAACAGGTGGGGATTCCAGTCCACCATACCCACACCATCGCCTTATTATACGCACGGTGCATCCATAGGTACTCGCGCACGCGACGCCACTCACGGATTATCGCATCGTAGGCAACGCGCCGCGAACAAAATCACAGTGGGACACAAGAATACATATATACGCGGGTTACCAAGGGGGGATAATCTTACCCCAAGTATATAGGGGGGGACCTGAAAAATTTCACTTGGGGCGCCTCCTGCGCGTTTATTATATATGAACACATCCAGCTATTATGCCGGCTTCTTTTTTCATTCGGCGCCATATATTTTCGGGCTGCTAAGTCGAATGCTTGTTGACGATTTTTTCCTCGCCTTGTTTTGGGGCGGATGCAGGAGACAAAATCGCCGGCTAATGTGGGCTCTTCGATCTAGGCGAATGAATTTATGGTGTCTTTGGGCGAGCGGCAGATGCGGCTAATGAAATTTAAAAGGACATTTTTCACGATTTGTTTTGGGGTTCTCGCTCTGCTGTCGTGAGGTAATATTTTGGCTTTTGGTTAAGCGGTTGGGATTATTGTGCACCTGTAAAAATGAAAATGAAGAGATTATAAGTAGTTTATACCGTTATTTATGATGGCCATCAGCTTTGTTGGATGCATTTAAATTTATTAAATCTATAGTAATAAGCTTTATTTTGTAAATCTTATAAAAGTCATAGAGTTTTTCTGAAGGATATAAATTGTTTCAACCACGATGATTTAATGAAGCAATTTATCATTTGCTAATATTTACTAATTGCAAATGAAGAAATAAAAAAATTATTAACCTTATCAAAGCTATTAATATTTATCATACTTCAATAAACAAAAAGACTTCTTCCTCACAACTCAACAAAATCACTCCCGCCAAAAAATTCGCAAGCGTCATCTCGAAACCTAATTT